>CM023944.1:7625566-7735587 GCA_013407115.1 Glycine latifolia | reverse complement strand
ACACACACACACACACACACACACACACACACACACACACACACACACATATATATATATATATATATATTAATGCTAACTCTTTAAATAAAATCCATTGATTAATATCTATTATTTTCACTTTTTACAATAATCAAATATCTCATTAAAGTCTCTATATATTTCTCCCTCTCTCTCACACATATTACATTTACATCTATATCTATCTATGGATAGATACACAAGCATATATCAAGTATAAATTATAAATAAAACATTTCTTAAATTTGTATTTGTATTTTTTTCATATGTTGCATGTATGCTCTATGTTATGAAAAAAAATAATTATAGAATAAATTTATATATAGAGAGAAATGTGGAATAAGATGATTAATGTAATAAATAAAGATAATTAAAAATAATATTATATTTTTTTATAATAATATACTCTAATTAGAAAACTTACATAAAACTTGTATATTTAACATAAGTTATTTTTTAGTCGTGTATACAGAGAAGACTTTAGTGAGAAGTAAAACTTCCATAATCTCTTTGTCTTGAGAGAATTGATCTTCTGATTTGCAACTAGATTGTATGCATGCTAAATTTCATAATCAAATCAATATAAATTGTTTTTTCTCTCTTTTTTCATTTTGATTTCTTCCTTAGGTCTTTCTCCTTCAATGGATTGAGGGATTCCTTTTCAGCTTCAAACTTACATTTTGGTTTCTTCATTGCAATAAAAATTAATAGGGTATTATACTTACCAAAATTTGGAGTAGACTAATGTCAGGATTGATTGTCGTCAAGTTAGGCTCCATAATCTCCTACATCGAATTAGTAGGTGTCCTCCACTAGAGGAACGAGAGAAGATGATACCTACAAAAGGGACTTCGACGCTCAAGTAAGTATGTGAGTGAGCTGAGAATGAATGAAAAAGTGAATATAGAATATGGTTATTTATAACGTCGAACGAGAACCTTGGGCCCTTAATTGTCGGGGTTGTATAACAACATAACAACTCTATAGATAATTCGTAGTCACTTGATAAGCGATTACCTAACAGCATAGCAACTTATAGACAATTCATAATAAAGAGATAATAACATTATCATTAGAATTTAAACATATATCAATAGCTTATCAGCCCAATTACCCATTTTTGAGTGAGTAGTGTTTGTGCTCTTGTACCCTAGACAGTACATAAGCCCCACAAGCTTTGAGTCAAACTTGTTGGCGAAAGAGATTGTTCAATGTCGAAGGTGATAACCTCAAAAAATTTAGGGGTTGCAGGCTTGTCAAGCCTCCCAGCCTGGACAAACAGTGTCTGGTTAAAATTGATAGATTGTCTAAGGTAAGCGTGCTTTTCGTCCCTTTAGGTCTGGTGTTCTTATGTGAGAAGCCCCTATATTTGACAATTATGACCTTTCTGATCGTTAGAAAACGCATTGAAGATAGACGCTTTGTTGGATAATGTGTATACTTCTCGGGATGCGAATTCACTTTGGAGTATAAGCTTCAGAACTAAGCAAAGGATGACTACTGATTTTGTTTCCCTTTCTGATCAAAATCTTATTCGATCAGTTGGGGTGCAAAACTCAATCGATGTTGCAAAGGTCTTTCTTCAAAAGAGTCTGGCTATATTGGAGGAAAATAGGCAAAGGCATAAGGAGGCTCTGAGTAGGATTTCTTCCTTAGAGGCTAAGGTCGCCAAATGGAGAGCCACAACTCGAACTGTGTGGCGAGTGGAATGTCCCAAAGTGGCCAATGCTACTGCCGCCCTTGCTGAAGCCGTTAGGTCTAACTACTAGTTTTCGTCCAGTGTCGATGATGTCTTTGCTAAGCTAGTGAGGACAAGACTCGATGGTGACGAAGTGTTCGAACGCCTTAAAGACTTATTGAAAGAAAATAATGACTTGGCGAGCAAGGTGGAGCCTTCCGCTAAGGAGAAGGAGGAACTTCACACAACAGTTACTAATTTCTAAGCCTAGCTGAGAGAGTCAAAGCTCACTATTCTAGCCTCCAAACTAAGTCGAAGGAGTCTGAGCTTGAGGCAACAAAGGAGAAAGAGGCAAATAAGGAGCTAGAGGAGGAACTTCTTATGTTTAAAAAAGAGGTTGTGGAACAACACGAGAAGAGATTCTTCAAGGCCGTCAGGCAGGCCGTGTGCTTCACTGAGGGTCTTGACTTTGGTCTTTTTGACCCGTTTAAAGATGTGAAGGTCGGTCAACTGCTTGACGAGGAAGAGATTGCTGACGACAAGAAAGACGATGGGGCCATTGTTTAGGTTGTGTTTCCCTTAATGTTTAGCCTATAATACTTGTCGTAGAATAATGAAAGCGGTCCTTTGCGCTAGGTGAGATTTTTCCTTACTTGACGAATTTGTATGAAATAAAGAACGATATGACATTTAATCAACTCGGGTTTGATTTCAACCTGGTTAAAGGTCTTGTCAGTCATCTTAGGTTAGGTTCAACCTGATGATGCTTTCTTTTCGCTTTGCGGAGCTTCTTACCCAAGGTCGTGGGGACTTACTTGAGTTACACTAACAAGTGTTTAATTTGGACCTTGACTATGACTGTTATGGTTTCAATGGAATGATTTTACCAAGAGTGTGTCTTGGGTACATGTGAAAGATTAAACTTAGTAGCAAAGAAGCTTACCAAGGGCGAACCTTGGGTTTTTCGAGCATTTGGAGATTCGACCAAGGATGTGTTTGTCCTATGTGTGGCGAGACTCACCAAGGGCAGACCTTGGTTTGATGAGCCTTTGAAGATTTGACCAGGGACGCGTTGGTCCTGGGTGTGGCAAGATTCACCAAGGGCGAACCTTGGATTTGGCGAGCCTTTGGAGATTCAACCAGCGAGGCATTGGTCCTGGGCGTGGTGAGACTCACCAAGGGCATACCTTGGGTTTAACAAGCCTTTGGAGATTTAACCAAGGAAGCTTTCGTCCTGGGTCTAGTGAGACTCACTAAGGACAACCCTTAGGTTTGACGAGCATTTGGAGATTCGACCAGGGACGTGTCCGTCTTGGGTTTGGCGAGACTCACCAAAGGCGGACCTTGGGTTTGACAAGCCTTTGGAGATTCAACTAGGGACGCATCCATTCTGGGTTTGGCGAGACTCACCAAAGGAGGACCTTGGGTTTAACAAGCCTTTGGAGATTCAACCAGGGATGCACTCGTCTTGGGTTTGGCGAGACTCAGCAATGGCCGACCTTGAGTTTGACGAGCCTTTAGAGATACGACCAGGGACATATCCGTCATGAGTTTGGCAAGAATGACCAAGGGCAGATCTTGGATTTGATGAGCCTTTGGAGATTCAACTAGGGATGCATTCGTCCTGGGTTTGGCGAGACTGACCAAGGGAAGACCTTGGATTTGACGATCCTTTGGAGATTTGACGAAGGACGTGTCCGTCCTGGGTTTGGCGAGACTCACCAAGGGCAGACCTTAGGTTTGACGAGCATTTGGAGATTCGACCAGGAACGCGTCCGTCTTAGGTTTGGCAATACTCACCAAGGGCAGACCTTGAGTTTGAAAGGCCTTTAGAAATTCGACCAGGGATGCGTTCGTCCTGGGTTTGACTCACCAAGTGCAGACCTTGAGTTTGACTAGCCTTTAGAGATTCGACCAAGGATGCGTTTGTCTTGGGTTTGGCGAAACTCACCAAGGACAGACCTTGGGTTTGACGAACCTTTAGAGATTTGACTAGGGACGTGTGCATCCTGTGTTTGGCGATTTGCATGCAAGATGCTCGTTGATCGTGTGGGCGGAGTGTTCGTCCCCTTGTGGACACTCACATGAGCCTCTAACTTGTCGTGGTTGGCCTTCAATTTTCTGAGTTCTTCCTCATGGCGGCGTTCCATCTCTGCAGTGCAAGCTTGAAGTTGACGGAGAGCATTGTTACCCGTCATGGTCGTTGGAGGAGGATTGGAATTTTTTGGGAGTGGCTCTCGCCAAAGGCTGGAGTGTGTGCTAACCATGAATGCGGGTGGCCGCAGAGGAAGTTTTAACGCGGTCCCACAGTGAGCACAGATATACTTAACAAAATCTGTAGCAGATTGACGATAGGGTTGACTGTCGTCAAGTTAAGTTCCACGATCTCCTACGTCAGATTTGCAAGTGTCCTCCACCAGAGGAACGAGAGGGAGTACCTGCAAAAAAGACTTTGACACTCAAGTAAGTATGTGAGTGAGCTAAGAATGAATGACAAGTGAAAGTAGAACCAGTTATTTATAGCGTCGGACAGAAGCCTTGGGCCCTTGATTGTCGAGATTGTGATAACAACATAACAACTTTATAGATAATTCGTAATCACTTGATAAGCAATTACCTAACAACACAACAACTTATAAATAATTCGTAGTAAGAAGATAATAACATTATCATTAGAATTCAAACATATATCTATAGCTTATCAGTTCAATCACCTGACTGCTGAGTGAGTAGTGTTCGTGCTCCTGTACTAAGACTGACGAGGAAAGTTGTCATGTATATTTTAACACCACGTCATTTGTCATGTCAATTTGTGGATCCCAGACAATACATACATGAGCTAATTAACCAATCAATTAAAAATTTATTATACTAGACACCATTTCAATTTTTTAATGTTTCTTCTTTTTTTCTCACAAGCATTCTCTTTTAAAGATAATTTTATTCGAAACATGATTTGTCAATAAATGTGATCATTTCTTTTTATGAAAACTTGAAGTTTGACTTATTACATTGTGAGAGATTAACATATTAACAAATATATATTTAATGTGATATAAAAAAAGAACTTTAACTAGAAAATAACAATTGTGTGTAAGTTGTTATGTTATTATTAAATCATAGTAATATAATTAAAAATTATAATTTTTATAATAATTAGTACTTGGGTAACTTCTAATGGTTTGATAATGTTTTACACTTTCGAATGAGAATGTATTAAAATTAAACTTTAATAAATTTACAGGAAATTTAAAGAGTAATTTTACGTATGCACCTAAGTACACACCCATATGATTTTTTTTCTTGTTTTGTTCTCGATAAAAGCAATGGTACACACAAAACAAAGGTCGACCCCATTTGCAAAATAAAGGTCATTAGTACTATAATTTGACAAAGGGAGAATAAAATGACTACTTTTTCCGCCACTTTCTCGTAATTCCTGCCACTTAACATGTTACTACTGAATGACTGCTTAGATAAAAGAGATCCTACTAGAATGAAGCATACGAACTTCATAAATATGCACCGAAGACATGGGAAGGGGGCAAAGCGAGGAATATAAAATGTCAATATCTGAATTTATGTTTTGTCGGAAGGAACTCACATCTAAGCCACAAACTATATCTTTCACCTTGGTTTTGGCACTTGTATGAATTGTAACCACAGTATTATAGTAAGTCTGAACGGGGCTATTTTGAGACTTCCCCGTAAACTTTTATGAAATAAACTGATACTTTAAGGAGCTATCGCGATGCTTCTCCATAAATTTTACGACACCAACATGATAGACGAACAACATTTTTCTTGCTCATATTAATACTAATTACAACAGGTTCACTAAATAAATGCACGATGGCCTTCTGTGTCTGATTTTTGTATCACTCGGTTTTCGAAATGACATCCGATCAAGCCCTCCCCGAGTCATTAAATTACAGTTTCCAAGTCAAAAAGTCTGTTTCAGAGAATGAAAGTCACTTTCCATTCTCAGGTTCCATTTAAAGACTTCGCCTGCTGAAATATTTAAGACAGATGGAAAATAAGGTGTATCAAAGAAAATCTGTAGCATAAATTTATAACATTATAATTAAATTCAGGAGATTCTGAAAAGCTACCAGATTATGGAACAATGAAGGGTTTCAATGTTTTGAATGTTCTTTCATTTTAGTTCCCTTCAAATTCTTCTGCTGCTTTGATCCATATGGAATGGGGAAGCGAGGCCTGTTTTTGGAAAAACTCTTCTCGAATTTCAGATCTTCTCCTCTGATCATATAAATATTCCCTGTTTCTGGTATGGTGAGATCAGCTGGATTCCTGTTCACCACACATGTGTTTCCAGAGATGATTTTATATGGCACAGGGGTTTCATGATTGCCATTAACTTCCAATTTGCGCTGCAGTGACGTTTCGGTTTCATTACGAGGCCAGCAAATTTGCTTACTAACTTTATTCTGCAGGGTAGAGTTCGAGTTCTTCATCTTTTCTTTCCTTCCAGACTTCATTGGATTTTGACCGTTGAAACCAGTAGCCCTTATTAATTTCTTATCATGCGGGGTTGATGAAGATGCAGCAAAGGTTGGTGAGCCAGCAAAACAGCCATGCTTATCTGGTAAGAAGCTTCTGCTGTAATAATCAGATGAGGGCCTTTTCAGGGTACCAGGGGTCTTAGATGTACCAATCTCCAACTTAGTAATGCAATCACCCAGATAAGAGGGCCTCTTAGGCATCTGAGAACTGACACCCACATCAAAAGCAGTACGGGACTGCATGCCTGCATCCATAAGGCTGAGTAAATGCATGGCTGGTATTGTTTCATTAGAATACAGATCAAGAGATCCCCTCAAATTTTGATGAGGCTCCATTCCACTATGTTTGCAAGGAAATGAATATTCTCCATTCATCCTGTTGAAGGTTTCAGAACCTGTATTCCTACTAAGCTTTTCTAGTCCAGCAGCATTCAAATTCATGTAGTTTAGATCAATATCCCTCTTCATATTTTGCTTATGAAATGCACCAGATTGGAGTGAAGTTATGTCCACGCTACTACTAGGATGCTGAGAAGAAACACCCTTTTTGGGAAAATCATATCCTTGGGAATTTGAAGTCAAGGATGCCCAGATGCGAGAAGCTTCATCATCCTGATGTAGGATATTCTTGTGCAAGCTACATCCTCCAGGGGCTTGAAAAGTAGCATTAGGGGAACCACGCTCTTCAAAAGTCCCATTCAACCTGAAACTTCGAGCACTACCAAGCTGACTAGAACCAATAGGTGAAAACTGGAATCCATTTGATGGCTTCTTTTGGGACTGGGAAACTTCAAGTCCAAAGGCGGATTGAGGTGGACAGATATTATTCATGCCCAAATTGTTTCCATCAAATGGAGAAAAATAATTAACTGGCTTTCTTTTGCTAGGCTTTACATTCTCTCCTCTCGTGACCATGTTGTTTTTCTTATATCTTCCATGAGGTTTGTCCTTTTGGCGGTCTTTTAACAAGCTCATCTCCCCTTTTCTGTGTACAGTAGAACCACCTGTCATCTGTGCTTTCCTTCCAAGAGTGGGTTTTTCTAATGTGGAACTTCTATTTTCTACATCAGGAAGACACCTCTCATACTGATTCTTCGCCAAGAGTTCCACAATTTCCATGGGTATATCATCAAGTGTTCCCTGCTCAGACACCTCGACTGTTTGTTCACTGTATCTTTTCATAAGACCTAGTTGGTCCACAGCTTCAATAGTTTTTTGTACGGTTCTTGCACCATTAATTTCCTGCAAAAAGGGGGAAAATTTGATATTCTCAGAAAGTAGAAACTAAAAGAAGTCAAAATAGTCAACAGAAGAACCATATCAATTAAAATACTAAGATCTGATTAATGCTTACAAAATTAGGGGTAAAACATAATACCATTTACTGATAGAAATGAATCTCATCTTTATCCTAAGCGGTATACCTATTCATCTAATTATAAAAATAAAAATAAAAAGAAACAATTCTAAGGGGATTTTTCTAGCTGCTTACTTCACAATGAACTCCTTTTCCAGTTGGGTTCTTGGAAGGAATGTTTTGCCCTCCAAAAACATTAGTGTCACTGTCCTTCCAATTAAGCTGTGGTACTTTTGAAGTTCCATCTTCAAAAGGCATTGAGAAAGGTAGGCGATTTCCAATATGATGGGTACATTTTTTGTTGTAAACATGTGCATCCACCAAATAATTGTTTAGAGAAAGATGAAGTCCCTCTTCCAGTCCTCTTCCTTTTAGCACCCCTTGGGCTGAAGGAATTGGAATTGTTACAGGCATCTTAGACCTGGCTTTTTCCCCTGAATATGCACAGGAATCTTGTACAAGCATGTTATTGTTGTGCCAGGATAAAGAATCCAGCTCCCTGTCAGTTAGCAGCATTTTCCCCTTTTCTTTGGACAAATTGAATTCATTTTCTATTCTTAGGGGGCGGATAGGAAAATTATCCATCCCTGTCCCTGTGAATGCACAGGGAGCTAATCTAGAAGAATTAGTTTTAGATGCATATGCCTTGTCTATAGTATCCACAGTGTCTTCATTTTCTTTTTGATGTCCTTGTGGTTGCTCAGGAATCAAGCAATTATCTACAACTTGAATCTTTTTGTTTTTCTTCTTGCCAATGATATGGCTTCTTTCGGTTTCAGTTTTACTCCAGTGTCCCTTTGTGGCATCTTGTAAACCTAATCCTGTGGGTACATCTTTGGAATTGGATCTAGTATCCAAATCAGTATCAGCTGTTTTTGCATCTCCCTCTGAGTTCAGAACTTCATTACACATGCTTGCAGGTCTCTGTACCTCATCCAGAGGAAACTTCCTTTTTCTACTTGAACCTGTGCTTGTCAAAGTCAAACATCCTTGAATATCCACCTTTCCGGGCAACATTGAGTGTGCCTGGGAAGCTGCAGAGGCATTGGAAGTACCATGGGATACAGATTCTTGTATAGAAATTTGCTCAGTCTTCAATTCACCATTGTCACTTAATAAGTCAGCCATTAAGCGCACCTTCCGAGGTCTCCTACGAGACAAACCAGTGGACTTTTCTGAATGATGATCCTGAAAATCATTTTCAACCATATTGTCCACACTTCCTGCAGGTGCAGCATTATTACAAGCAACTGGTTCAAGAGAAGGTCCAGTTGGGTGATCATCTGTATTGTCCACCTCCATTACTGTTGTTCCTGTCCCCAAAACTGTGCAAGCTTTTATTAAATCTTTCTGGCATTGGTTATCTGCAGGTGTTCCTCCGTTACACATCTCAGCAGAATTCTTCTCCATGCAAGCAAGCTCAGGAAAAGAAACTTCATTACCTTCACCTGTGACGAGGAAAAAAAAATTTCTGTAAATTGCAGTCTCTGTAATCAAGAACATAATACAATAATATACCGAAATCTGTCACTTGTGAAATACAAAAGAATAGAAGCAGTGCAGCTTGACTTGACTGTATTACATCCTGTCAGTTGAACCTACCTTTCTTAGTAGTGTGCACTTCTTGGGCGAGGTCTGTATAATTTTTAGGTGATGGATTACTAGTTACTTGGTGATTGAGATTATCCTCCAAGACAAATTCAAGGTCTGGGGAACACACAGAAAATCAAACCACATACTGAAAAATAATAAAGAAGATACATAGAACAGATATTTAAGTTACCAATTATTCTGCTAGGTACGGCTCCAGCTTTCTTGCCTTTCTCATTATTTGTTAAGTAATCATTGACACAGCTCAGGGTAGTATTAAGATCAATTTCTCTTATCTCAAGAGTGTCAAGCATCGGATCTTGCTGAATAACAGACTTAAGAGCTGCATTATTGCAATTGCTACCAGATCTGCATCCAGTACTGCAACAATCAAAGTTTGTTTTGTCATCTCTCTGGATGTCCTTGGCTGCAATTTCTTGTGCAGAGTTCTGACAATGCTGACATCTATATTTTGGTACATCTAATGGCAGAAATGATGGTTGTTTGTCAGACTCATGTACTGGAAATGGCCAACAATTTTTCCAGTCCTTTTTGCGCATTTCAGACACATATCCACTGCACTAACAATAAATTAATAGTGTTAAGAATCCTGAAAGGAAACCAAGAGATATAGTTTTTCAATTCTAAATTAAAAATATAATACAATCTTCAGTTTCTTTTCTTTGGTAGAAGAAAGAGTGTGATATAATACAAAACTTGGATGCAGTTCCTTGCACATTTTTTATGCTGCTCTCCAATCAGAATTGGAATTTACCTTGATAATTCACATTAAAGGTTTGCATTGATGATTAACATAGGTTACTGAGATAAAACTTTAATGTTGATTAGAGAACATACAAAGAACACCTGAGCAATTACATCTAAGTTTTGGAATTTGATATATCCCAAAATTGACTGCAAACTGAACACTTATTGACTTATTTCTGCAATATCAGAACCACCCATTTGATTCTTCATGAGACCTTATTGCCATGTATTAATTGATTGGCTTTCAACTTTAAACTGCTACTAGTTGCAACTCATCTATATAGCAGTACTATTGTACTATAGAGAACACAAATACATTAGGAATTTAGGATCTCATCTAATAAGAACAAGATGTAGTCAACTGTAGACATCAATTACAAGATACTATACAATAAGTGGAAGGCAGACATAAACTGTATAACACTCAAATATGCTTCCCTCTCCTCCATTTCTTGACAAAATTAGTAGGATAGCAAGAATATGTAGCATCAAGGCGTACGTACCGTATGGAGAAATGTTCACATTTGCCTGCATCTCTCTTGCCAATAGAATCGGCAAGATCGATAGAGATTGAATCAATGTGAATATACGACCCCATGAACTCAGTGACAGTATTAAAACCACCTTGCAAATGATTCTCCACAGCTATGCATGCACATCCTCACAGTACAAGCAACCAGCAAGAAGCACAGATTAAATAGTGTTTCCTATCAATACAAATTAAACTCAAATTAAAACTTGAAACCGAAACAAAGGATCAAACAACTAAGTGAAGCTATCATTAATCAAACGACAGTAACAATAGAAATGTAAGGAAAAACTTGAAACATATCTTAATCAAGCTTCGTATAAAATTAGGGTTTATGCAAATCAATAATAAATAAAAAGGTAAAACAAGGAAATCGAGCCAAAAGTCCAACATAAAGTAATATAGAGGAACAAGAACTGCATACACAGTGATCAATCACATAAAATAACAACTTCCAACATTACGAAAGTTCCTAAACCCTAGTTTTCCATCAATAAAACCAACCACAAAGATGCTCGAAGTCAACAATTGAACATTTGAAACGCAACAAAACAAAAAAAGGCATCCCACGCGTACAATTATAACATCAATACAGCTAACAAGACCAAGCATCTCGCTAGGGCTTTTTCAAAATCAAAAACGAAACTACTAACCTTGCAGCTAAAATACTATCTCAGTATACTAATTAACGCGAAGATAGAAAAAACGCCCATCATAAACGCATGCAAGGAGCTGAAACCAGACAACGAAGCACAACAATTCGCGAAGCCTAAATTCTAGGGTTCACCGACCTACACAAATTCACCTCTTATCAAGTGATAAACGAAAATTAACGCAGCTCGATCTAACAAACAACGAAAACGAGAGAGAGAAAAAATGGAAGGTAAAAAAAAAGCAAGAAATGGCAGCAATAAAGCGAAACGCAGGAGAGAAAAAAAAAAGAAAAGGAAAACGCAAAGCAAAAGCTGAAGTGGACACACCATAAACAGTACAGTGACCTTAATATCTAAAAAAACAAATCAAAACACGCTCAAGAGCATCCAAGAACCGGTCCCCGATCAACACGGAATCAATCACCGAGTTGAAAACCGAGGGCGAAAAGAGGAATAATAATAATCTGGAGACGAAGAAGGCCCACGCGAACTCACCTGCGGACCACCACACACGATCCCCTCCCACCTCCTCGTCGATTCGAAGCGGCTCCCCGAAGAATCCACATACAATGGTAGCGCATTCGACGGAGAATCCACGTGGCGCAGCTCCGAGCTCCGATTACCTACCTCACGAGCATAATTTGACTGCGAAGGAAGCAGAAACCCTAGAGAGAGAGCGAGAGAGGGCTTTCGATTCCTTCGGATGAGAGAGAGACTGTGCGCGAGTAAGTAAGAGAGAGAGAGTGAGAGAAGAATTTTTATCTCGTTGTCCTTGTAAGAAGGTGTATTTGTTTTTGTATATTATAAATTAAAAAAAAAACCCGTAGGTAGTCATGTCTATGTAGGATCCATATGCATAGAAATTGTAGATGTTAGGAGAGAGAAGTTGAGAGCCAATGAAGAACCACCACGTGGCAAGAATGTGCGGCTCTTATAGCTAACCATTTATAATGGCCTTTGTGGACGGCGAGGAAACCCTAGACGGAATGGTGAAAAAAAAAAAAGCGGGTACAGTACTCGCGCGTATGCTTTACGCTCTTCCTTTTTCAGCGTTTTCATTTATTAATTTGTGCCTGTCGTGTCATCCAAGGTTAAAAAGTGCTGCTTATGCCCTTTGCACATTAAACGCTTCTCATTGGTGCGTGTCGCGCACGGTGCATATGGGAGAGTGGATTTAGGTGCGGACTGAAACGTTCTTTGAAACCCTAAGTTTTTGTTTTTTTTATTTGTTTTTTTATATTTAATAAATGGCGGAGGGTTTTAAGTTTTTAACCCTAAACATTTTGCAGCAGACACCATCTCCACCCTGTCCCAAATTAAACCAGTAGTGGTGTTAGTAAGATTTAACGTTAGACTTTTGGTTTTTTTATTAATAAAAGAATGACATTATAAACTTACGTATTCAAATATGAAGATATTTGAATTTTTGGCATTTACTAAATAGAATTTATAAGGGTACACGATGTTGTCCATAAATCATAAATACATAGTGACACGTTCAAACTCATTTATAAAAATTAAATAACTATGACATGAGATTTTTTTTTAATAAAATCAAATAAGATGATCTGTACATAGATAATAAATAAGTGAATAATTACAAAAGGAGAAATTAATTTCATACCAATTGAGTTAAAAAAAAAGTCTTCCACAAACTAATGAATTACAGTCTTAAATAATATTTACAGTTAATGGATCATATATACACCTAGAAACCCAAAAACAAGGACTTTTTTTAATGATGAGAAATTATAGGATTGTTTAAATAAATAAAAATTAACCACAATTTGATTGTACCAATTGTTTATGGTAAAGTTGTAAGAAACATCCTTAAAAAAATTAGCTTGAACGTGAATATTTTGCCTTTATGGAACAAGAATAATTAATTAGCTAGTCAAGATGGGTAAGCTAGTTTTAATATCACTGACTGAAATTTTAAAAAAACTAAACAATTATTATTCCGACTAAATCACACACTAAAGAATTCCCCGTACTTTTGGTTTTAGTTTAGTTTTGATTCTTGAATGACATGTAAGAGAGTTAAAAATTATAGAAACTATCAATCTCAAAATAAAACGTAACGTTTCCGAATTTCGGGCAATTCCATCTATATACGTCTCACTTTATTTCCGAGATTTCATTAATATGGACTGAATGGAGAGAACAATATTTCCTACAGAAACGCCTAGAACGAAGCCTAGATTACCATTATTAAGTAAGCTCCTATTTATGCAATAGGAAAAAGTTATTTTCCACTTATATACGTGGACTTTCCTTCATCCGAAAGTTTTCTTTCTATGAGCACTGTTTTGCTACGAGATAAAGGAATAAATCCACGTTAAATTATAGCGAAATTAAAGCTTATTATCTCCGTAACATTGGCACCCGAGAGGTATCATATCATTAATTGTCATGTATAAATAGCTATACGTGTACAAATAACTATGAGCCCGCAGATAACCTTAATTAATTTTATCTGCTTCAAAAATGGCCACTCAAAAACTAACACACCCAGCTATAGTACTAAAAAGAGTTTTCTTTTTTCTTTTTCTTTCTCTGAAAAGAGAGAAACTACATCTGATTGATCTCAATAATCAAAAGTTGTTCCAGTTGGGTACTGGGTACTTAATTAGTGATTTTATTAGGAGTAAATTTATGAGGAAGAATCTCTTCAATATAATGTTAAAAAAACTGAAGTATATCTTGCATTTTCAACCTTAAATATATGTGCTTGCTCTCAGGGTTCAGTGTATACAACAGCGAAATGGATATATATGTGTTGAATTAATTTTATCTAAGTTAAAAATGACATAAGTGGTTTATATATAGTATATGGTAGGGATAGCATGACCTTCTAATATTGGGGGGAGAGGGCCCTATGTGCCACCATGCATTTATATATGTGTATATATACCAATAAATAAATAAATAATGTTAAGTATGGGGAAGTGTCTGCATGACCCCATGTGATCATATGAAATGAAACCAATGAAATTAAAGGAAGCTGTACAAAAGATCACACTTGTCCAAAACCCTCCACCCACCCCACGTACCATCATCTTATTTTACCCAAATAAAACGGTCCATCTATGTAACCCAAAAGTTCTATTTATTTTTTTCCTAGATGAAATTTATACTTTTCCTGTGAAAAATGTGGAATCTAATGCTTTTTCTCGACCAACTTTAATCTGTATGCCTTTGCATTGGATGATTCTTATTTTAACATCCCAATCATATATATATATATATATATATGGCCCAAATTAATCAATACAAGCTAGTTTAATCATATCTCACTAACCTATGAAAAAAGTTGTTCTTCGTGGAATATTATTATCGTTCTTAGAACTGTGATATTCTGTATATAACTCAGATCCACATATTCCTAGCTATCTAAGACACTTACTGTTATCTAATCCGCATATTACATGCTAATTAAGAAAGGCATACATATCTAATTCACTTAATTACTTGCATGTGTACATGCATGTTATTTAATTTATCATCTATTATATAATTTAAAAAGAACCTCTAGTTTGATCAACACTCATATATATTTCATTCATCAAACGATAATTTGCTGCTAGATAGATCTTGGACGGGATTTCGCAGTGAACACACACACACATATATATGTGTGTGTATGCAGATATAGATAGAGCATTGTTATTTGCAAAATCCAATAAAGATTTCATAAAAACACAAATAAATCAATTTTACCTAGCTATTAAAAAAATTAATTATTATGCAGTAAAACTTGTGTGTTTTGAGTCTGTTAAGTTTAACTTTACCACTTATTTATACATACCATTACTGTTTTTAATCTGCCGATTTGTAATTTAATTTATTATTAACTCATCTATTTTCTTTTTCCATTTTAATAGATTCGTTATAACAGTTCCATCTAATTGAAGATTTCACTTCATTTTATGAGTTATCTATGCATCCCCGTGTTAGTTCGTAGCAGTTGTTTCTGATCTAATGGTTCGGTTGATCTGCATCCGTTAGAGATCAAATTCGAGATTTAGTCTCTACTTTATCTAATTATGTCCCTTTTTAAATTTTATTCCTAAACTTCTACTGGCTATATATATATCATAGAATTTATTCCGAAGAAATTAATACTAACTTGGCACCCTAATTACATGTCAAACTTCTATACTTCTATAAATATACGAACAGAAAGGTCTGCAGCCGGGTTTTACTCACTACCAAATTCAAATTAAGCTGAAGCCTTGTGTTAACCTTTATTAATTCAACCCATAAAAAAAACTCGCAATCATCTTTTTATTTTTATATTTAGGTTAAAATTAGTGATTCCAAGATGGGAGAGTAAATAATTAATTTAAAGACCAGTTTGGGCGAAGAAAGAGAACTTAATTTGGGAAGGGGGGTATAACCCATTGAAGACGATATATATAGCAATGTTGAATTAAATTAAGCTGTACCCAAAAAAAATAGCAATGGTTGAATCGGATTTTTTTCCAATTCTCATTATCTGTCACGTCATTTTCATGTCTCTAATAATTCAGAAGCCTCTTATCTGATGAATTGCCAGTTTGTACCAGAGCTGAAGGGTACCTGCGCTGTTTGACAACATAGACTCGTAATACGACACTTGGTTTTTATTGTGAGATGATACCCATAGCTGTTCGCGATGTTTGTAAATTGGTGGCCAAACTTTTCCCAATAATTAAGATCTATGCAATATTATTTCAACTTCAAGTAATTGGTTTATTCAAATAATAACTAAATTAATCAAATGGGCTAATTAATTTGGCACTTTTTGTAGAACAATGTAATAATTTGTCCATGGTGTTATGTTAGTGGGAATTGTGTAGTAGTACTGACTAGGTAGCAGGGGGAGGGTGAAAATGAAAACAGTGATATAAAAAGGGTAAAAAAATCTAAATGAATGGCTAGCATGCATTAGCAACAAAAGAATGGTGACGAGTCATGACAGCCAAAACTGGCATGAGTGTGTTCAGGTCAGAATGGGGGTATATGGGTGGGCAAGGCTCGATCGAAAGGACGCCACTAGTTGTGTATTGTGTATTATATATATTTGCAAAAGCTCACGCCAATGCCGACTCAATGCGCAATTTAAGGCTTTTGCAAGGTTTGGTGTCCTAAACCACTTAAATGGACATATTCATGCGTTAATTAGTATCATAATTACAACAGTATCATAATTAGTAAGTTTTCGTATATTATGTGATATTTAACTCGTAGTATATAATGATTTATTTACTAAAAGAATTATATTTATTTTTTGTCGTGTGTAAAATATTATTTCTCTTAAACTAATAAAATTAATCTTTGATCGGCCAATGTAAGTTGAAGGACTCATGTGATTCTTCACTCAGGACAAGAAAAATATTATGTGGTATTTTACAAATATGAATATGTACAGTTAAAAAACATTAATTATTGTTATTATTATATTATAAAATAATGATAAAATAATGTACTTTTAAAAATAGATTTTTAATAAAATATTATTTAATAATAATAAACTAAAAAAATCTGAAAATAAATTTATTAAAGAAATTATTTAAATTAAAAGTACATAATCACTTTATGTCTATCAATTTAATATATTGTATCAAATTTTAATGCATCACATCAAGCGATTATCAATGTATATAACACAATGAAAGCAAAACTTTGTTAAGTTCATCTAGTTGGATTAGTTATATATGTCATTGGTACTAAGAGAAATTGTATTTCTATATCTTTATTATAATTTTTATAATAAAAAAGAGAGAAAAGAAAGTGAAATATAGAATAAGATGGAGAAAAATAATATATATATATATATATATATATATTATTAGTACTCCCTCCATTTCTTTTCAAATGTCTGATTTTGAGAGAATTTTTATTCTTATTTATTTATCATTTATAAAATTCAAGATAATATTAATTACTTTTTTATTAATTATATTCTTATTTTTTAAATCTTTAATTAATTTATACATACATTTATTGTGAAGCGAAAAGAAAAGGAAATAAAATAGAAACCTCTACACAATTATTCTATTAAAATAAAATAAAAATTATTTAATCAAGAAAAATTATTTCATTTCTTAATTTCTGCATAATAACTTTAAAAGAGAGATAAAAAGAAACAAAAGAATTAATATACGGTATAACTAATTCGTATATACTAACAGTTGACATGATGCATATGGTTTTGCCAATTGTCATAATTGATAGTATACTTATTTCAAACAATTTTTTTGCCATTTATTTAATCTTCTCACCAAAATAATTAAGTTGTCAATTACCGTTGATTGTATTTCAAATATAGACGTTCACAACGATGAAGATGGGGTGGGTCACGATGATGATTGCGTCAGATATGATGGATGGAGCACATTCTAGCATTCATAATCGATGGGTGGAACAAATTGACGTCCTAGTGTTTTTTTTAAGAGAACGTTCCGGTGTTCTTAAAATTTGAAACAACTAAAATTTTAAATTAGAAATATACGACTAGTATGTTGCTAAGTTCAAAGTGCATAAAATGGCTAAAAGCCTCAAAGGTTTCAACAATGGCTGATTATTTTATGGCAGAGGCCCTTAATATAGCCAGACATGGGTTTGCATTGATAT
This sequence comes from Glycine latifolia, assembly GCA_013407115.1. Lineage (NCBI taxonomy): Eukaryota > Viridiplantae > Streptophyta > Magnoliopsida > Fabales > Fabaceae > Glycine > Glycine latifolia. The sequence goes on along the minus strand of CM023944.1, from coordinate 7,717,850 downwards.
AATTAATGATTAATGAAAAGGTGGTAAGTGGTAACTGGTGAATACCGACCAATATGTTAGAGGAACATCATCCTTTACCGTGACGCTGGTTTGACAGATTAATTGTCTGGGCATTTAATGTACGAATAATTCCAAAAGGTCAAACATGGGTAGGACAGGATCTCATGTCTATGAGCATGAGTCACAGATTCATCCACTGTTCATGTTTAAAGAAAATAATATTACTGTATTTTAAAAGTAAGTAGAAAAACGCCTTAAAAAAAAGTGAGTAAAACAACTGTCAACTTTTAATGTGATAATCAAAGAAAATGTAAGAATCAGCTGACGATTATTAATGGACAATCAGTTTAGCATTAATCGGTATTTAATGAAATGTTCATAATTAGTTGAAACTGTTCTAAAGATCTGTCTGTGTTTGTGTTTTTGGGATACTTCATTGTGTTACTCGATATGGCGACCCATGCATTCTTTTATAATGGCAATTGGTTGGCTAATTGGGCATTGCAAAATTAATATTTTTAGTTGATTGATACATTAAAAAACTTAATTCCACTTTTGTCCTCTTACTATCATTATTTAGTGAACTTAGTTTCTCTAAAAGAAAAAAAATCACAAATTTAATTTCAACTATTATATTCTACAATTTTGATTAATCTATTAACTTAATTAATATCTATTATTTAACAAAAATACTAATATGGCATTTTTTTAATCAGCATAGATAAAAAATATATATTAATATGTGATGGGTACGAATTGTTCATCAAAAAACAAGAGATAAATTCCTATTCCCAGGTTAATAATATGACATTCTAATTTATTGTCACATCAGTACATCAATGTTAATGAAATACTCAACTATATTATTAAAAAAAGAGTATTTTTTTGTTAAATATTAGATATCAATATGTGAGCGAGCCAAAATTATGCAATTAAATAATATAAGATAAAGTAAACAAAAAACACAATCAAATTCGTGATATCACATGCAGAACAAAACAAAAATTGTAATTAAACATAAAAAAATCGATCTAAGGCCAATGCGATCTCAAATCGAACCTCATTAGTTCCCATGTCAATGCAAACGGTACTTTATGCATATTGTTGTATTAAAACTTAATAGTGTTGGATACAAGACATTGGTGCACGGATAAAAATAGGTCAAAAACTGTCCAACAAGGATCTATGATCCTAGTATATAAGGTCAAATCAAACTACACTTTTTTTAATAAATACTTTCTCGGTTCTTTTTATAATATATTATTTTAAGATTTTATTGTCCTTTTTTATAATATTTTTTAATTATTCATTATATTAATTATTTTTAAACAAAATATTCTTAATTAATTTAGATCATAATCAATATATGTTATAAATTATCTCTTTCTTTGTCTTATAAGAACTAGAGAATGTCAGAGTTTAATTTTAAATTTTGAAATTTCATTATTATTATTCTCTCTTTGTACATTAATTATTTAAGATTAGTTTTAAAAAAATATTAAAATTACGTAAATTTAATATTAATCAAAATTTTTAATATGTTTGAATTAGTTAACAATATCTTAAAATTAGAGACAAATGAAGTAAATTAGATCAATGCTTTTATAAAAGCATGTTTAGTTTAAAACAAATTAACTTTTAGTCCTTTAAAAAGTCTTTTAAATCTAATAGTCCGACCTATTTAAGAAAATATAAATATCATTTTGTTGTTGTTATTATTATGATTAAAAATATTTTTATATGATTTATTGAAATAGTATATTTATTTAGTTTTTTAAAAAAATAAGCATATTGGCATATACATAAAAAATAAAGCTTATAAACTTATTGAAGGATAAACTCATGTTATATTAAATGGTCTTATAGCAAAATAGTCTTTTAAATAAACTATCGTGAATGTTGTATTAACTTTAAAAATAAGTTTATATCATATAAATAAATTATATTCAATTTTTATATATAAAGTCAACATATGTACTTTTTTCTTTGTCTCGTGCATTGATAAATAGTGATTTTTATTTATATGCTCTTTAGTTTGTTTTACGTATAGTTTTTACTCATTAGTCTATTAGCCTGATTAGGGATATATATATCATATTTATATAAAACTTTAATATGAAATATGTTTTAAAGTAAACTAATAGATCACGTCAAATATTAAAAAAATGTTAGGTCAAACATAAAAAAAAAAAATTCTTACAACAAGTGTTGACAGTGATACTTTGTCAACAGACATAATTCCATTATCTAAATATGAGAAAGGAAACATTTACTTCTTTTCGAAACCTTTTAATATCCGTCGTAGGCCTTTGACCCTTGGTTTAAGCTTAAATTTATCAATCTTAAGATCATGGGAACAATAGTAAAGAAAAGAGAAAAGAAATAATCTGTGAGAAAGAAAAGACTATTTATTTTTGAAAAAGGCTGAAATTGAAGTGGCTGAAAATGTAAATTGAAAGCCATTAAATGGCGCATTGAATTAAAATTAAAACAATTAAAGTACATAAAAATATTAAATAAATTAAAACAATTAAAGGAAATGTAAAGAATAGTACATGGATGTAAATGGGCAAATAAATTAGATTAATTGCAAGAAAATTAAAGTTCTAAGATGATAAAACGCAAAAAGTGTAAAATGGAAGTAATTAAATGATAATGTAAAAGACAAGAATGATAATTTGGACAAAGAAATAAAGTGCGGAAAAATAAAGAACTTGAAAAAAATGCCGTAATGAAAATGTGTAAATTTAAACAAAAGAAGACTGCAAAAGAAATATAAATGATTGGAATAAAAGACTGTAATTGAAATGAGGGTTGGAATAAAACAAGAACTTGCTCGAAACTTATTAAATCATTTAATTAGTGTCAGGTGTGTGTGGTTTTGTACAAGTCAGAATGATAAAACTTAAAACACTTACTACATAGTACAAATTGGTATTTATAAACAACATTTCTTAATTATAATTAACCACTTATAATTAATTTTCAGCAATCAGTACTCTTCATAATTTTTATCTTCAATCTCTATCTTCAATAGTTTTACGGTCTTGATTCTTCAACTCTTTAACTTTCAATCATATTTTTGTCCAAGTGATATAATTGAAAGACTATATTTTCATATTTAGTCAAATAATGTAGTGAAATGTCATTACTCTGCAACTTAGTCAAGAAATTACAGAAAGACCATTTTTCATTTCTGATAAAAAAAAATATTTAATAAGTCAATATAAATTTTCAAATAAGTCAAACTTCCTTGAACCTTAATTTTTCAAATAAATTAAACTTATTTAAATAAAACCTTGTTCCATCCAACTTACTTGTATCCGCAAGGCAAATAAGAGATACTCCGGCCACATACTAGAAAGCGATATATGTATTTTTACTTCACTAACATAATTTTATATTCGGTCTTATTCTTAGAATAATTATTAAAAAATTAAATATTATTTTTTACTTTAATTTTTTTTATCATTATTCTAAGATAATATTAGTAAAAAATTATTTTAATATATTTATTTATCTCAAAACATAGATAATAGACACTTTAGCATAAAAGGCACACAAAATAGTATAATATTGAAATTAATTGTTATTATAATTTATAAAAATAAAAAATAAACATGTCTATAGAGTTTCCACCTGTATATGTATCAGTTAATAAATTTTTTTATAAAATGTCACAAACGAACTAATTCATAAATATGTCTAAAAAGGCATCTAGACAAGTTCCTCATCCCAAGAATCTATATGTAAAATACGAGTTCGATGCTCCATAAGTCTAGCACAACTCATCGGCATTTTTTACCCCCAACCTTTAGAAAGGATCACGAAAGCAATCGATAAATCACTTAGCACTTTGATGACTAACAAGTATGAGTGACAGAGACATAGCATCCAACAAATATATGCTTGGGAAGGATGATAAGTGAGCATGCATGTACAATAGAAGAATTTACTTTTTTCCTCATCTTTTGATTGTTTATAAACTTATAATAGAATATTTTGGATAAACCTTTTTTGTTTTCCTTGTGTTTTGTAAAAGGAGAAAACATCAGAATTTTTCTCGTCACATTGTTCCTTTAATTTAGTCACTCATGAGTTTTTGTTGTTGAAACAGTACTAATGTTTTTTTTAATTAATATATTAAAGGGTTCGCAGTATCTTAATAAAATAAAATCATTAGTTAAACATAACTCATGATTTGTCTTAACTTTTTTTTACCTTTCTTCAATTTATTTAGTTCATTTTTTTATTATTTTTCCATTAATTAACCAAGCATATACACTTCTTCCCTCCCAATCGAATGCGTGTTTTTTTTTTAATAAAAACCTACTTTATATTTTTTAACTTTTAATATTTTCAAAAAATAGACTTTTAATATCAATTTTTATGAATTTTCAACATCAATTTTAAATCGATGTTGAAACTACTATAGTTAAAAGTATCATTTTTAATATCAGTTATGAAAATCAATGTTAAAATCCACTATACAACATCAGTTATGTCTAAAAACCAATGTGATATAATAGGAAAAAGACAAAAAAATTCAAAAACATCATCAATTCTAAAAAAATTGATGTTGTAATGCACAATACAATATCTGTTATGTCAAAACCGATGTTGTATGGTTCATTACAACATCAATTTTACCATAATCGAGGTTGTATCGTGTATACAACATCAATTTTACCAAAATCAATGTTATTTTTGTATATATTTTTAAATATTTTGTCTATTTTGTTAATATTTCTTAAATTTGTAAATTGAAAATAGAACCAATCTAGACATAAAATCATCTATAACTAAGTTAAACATAATTCTAACAATTGTAAAATTTCTTAAACACCTAGTGTTTCATTCCTAACTCTTAGTAAACATTTTGTCTATTGAATGTGAATTGTCTTTATTCTCTCTTATTCAAATAATCTTGGATAAGTAAAATTTTGCATTATATAATAAAACATAGGTTAATCAAAGGTCGAAAGGTCAAGCGAGAGAGAGAGAGACAAGCTAAGTTTGAAATGGAGTTCTCCTAATTGAACTAGTGGTGAATGATTTGGTCTAAATTGTGAAAAAAAAACAATACCACCAGTTATCAAGTAAACTGCTAAAAGTGATCCAATTTTTTTAACTCCACTTTAATTTGATTCATGGTTCAGTTCTATTCGTTGATATTTTTTTAATTTTGTGTTCTAAGGACACTAAATAACAAGTATTTATTATAGTAAACTACATAGACTCCCATTAGTTTATTACACCTGATATCCCTTTATTTTAGAAGCCTACGAAGGTGTTACAATAGTGGAAACTCTGGTGGTGATTTGGGTTCTAGGGTGTTCTGTTGAGGTATCTTGCTTTAGTTTTATGTTGGTTCTAGTATGTGATGTTGGCTTGTTGAAAGGCTCAAAACCAATTGAGTCATGGAAAAAGTTTGAGACATTTGGTAAGTTTGAATGTGTGCTTATTATGTTTTCTTTCTTCTTCTTTTCATATTTGCTCAACTAAACATTCTAACGGGTATTCTTCTATTTCACAAAAACAGGACATAATGAACAAAATGGAAGAAAAGAGAATGCTTAAGAAACAACTACATCAAAACAACACAAACTCAAGGAAGCTTAAACATACAAGACAATGAATTATACCTAACTCGATTAACAAAACACAAAGACAAAAGTCCAAAGATGTTGGTCTAAAATAATGGGAAAAAAAATCTCCTTCACTTCACCTAGCTCTCTCTCTCTCTCAAATCTCTACTGCTCACCCTTTGTGCCTCACTCCAAACGGTGTGTGACCAAAGTAGTAGATACTATGTACCCCCTCTTCTAGCATGTATCTTCCAAATTTATAATCACAAAAGTCCTTAAAGACTCTCAAACAAAACTCTTGTGAAACTCCTTTATTGTTAATGAAATTCAAAATTGTTTGAACGCACTCAAAAAAGGTGAGTCGTAGTGCTTGAAAAATATGGAACATATATACAATATCAAACCAGACCTTAAATAAAATAGAAACAAAAAATACATAATTTTTTCATAACATTAAATTAGAGAATCTAAGAACAAACCTAGTTCAAGATGCAGTGACAGGCACACAACAACGCAATGGGCAACTAGAGGGTGGCAACAACAAAATGAAGTTTCGTGCTAGAGAATGTGGATTTCAAAAGTGAGCATGAGAGAGTAAGGCGCCACAGAAATAGGTTTAGAAATATTAAGAAAGAACCAACATCGATTTTATTTAAAAATCAATGTTAACTACATATTTGACAAAATCCATTTTTAAAAACAAATGTTAACTTCTTATTAACAACACCGATTTTTTTAAAATCGATATTAACATTATACTAATAATATTGATTTTTCAAAAATTGATATTAAAAATTTTCATTTATTTACAAAAATATCACCACGAATAATTTAACATTAATTTTTCTTATAATCAATGTTGATTGCATATTTTATATACATAGTGTTATTTTAGAAAAAGTTAACCATCCGCGTATTTATCAAAAGAATCTAATTTAGTGTTAATTAAACAAATTAGGTGAGTTATTATAAATTTTTGTCTTCAATTTTTATAAATAAAAAAAATATACTCATTCGTAAGTTTCGGGAAAAAAAATCGTACTCAATATCCATTTGGAGTACTGCTAAAGAGTATTCAAAATTAGATGACTTTTTTATAGTTGAAATAAAAGTTCCAAACCCTTGTCTCCTTCTCCTACTCTCTTTTCTCCCTCTCACTTAATTACATACAAAATTTGACAGTTAACTTTTTTTCCCCACCGTAACATTGAGTTGCTAACTATTTATCAGACATGAAAAAGTTTCGTTGAGACGTTGACCATTTTTATGTGCTTGGGCGCCGTTGGAACGTAAAAGATAGTACTGTACTACGGAAAACGGAAGAAGTGATGAGCACGTTGTGCATATGATAAACTTTAAAAAGCTGTGTTTGTTTATAAGGCCTTAAGCTATCTGACAACAAAAAGATTTTTTTATTAAAAAATTCAAATAAAGTCCAATTCCGTTTTTTACTTATTTTATGGTAAAGTAATCTGTGATATTTTTTATCACAACTCACAAGTCAATTATTCTCATGTCAAAGAGAAAGCAACGATTAACGTAAACCTGGATTAAAAAAAATCTGTTTGGATAAAAAAAATTCTTAGGTACTTGTAAAATAAATTTTTTAAGAGATTAAAAGTATTCAGATTTTTCATAAAGTAAAATTAACTTATGTATTTAATGTTTTAAAAAAATAGGTAAAAAATCATAAAGTTAAATACATAAATTAATTTTAGTTTGTATGATGTGTTTTATTTATTTTATTTTTTATTTTCTTCTTTTATAACTATTTGTTGAAAAATTATCCAAATATTTTATTTTTAAAATTCATAATAAAAAACCCGGGATGGCACAACATCTATGAAGGATAAGTGTAAGGATCCCTTCTTACTCATGACTTCTTATAAGAAAATGAATTCATAATCTTGATATCATTCTCATCGACTTTTGACCAATCATCGGCATTTTTTATCAAGAGTTGATATCTTTCCTATCTTCAATTGTCATTAACATAATTCCTATCACTTAATGAATTCACAATCTTGATTTCATTATCGTCATGCTAGACACTCAGAATAATATCATGATGGTAAATGATAAAAAGGCTTAATAATTATTTTGCAGATGTTTTATTAGGAAGAAACTAAATGAATGTTGAGAGTCAAAGAACTTAAGTTTTTTTTTTAACTCGAAAACTTATGTTATTTGTAGTGTAATGAAACTTGCATTCATGAATTTGAGGTGGTAAATTAATTTGTAAAGGGTCAAACAGTAGTTCACTATCGACAATGATATGGTTTGGTTTGTGGGATTTTTTTAGTTTATTATCTAAAATATTTATTTTATTATATGATATTCCAAAATTTTGTTTTTAGTATTAATCATTAGTCTTGGTTAGTTAATTTATGAAATGACAAGTTAACAAAGTATTATGTCATCGCTTCATAAACTTAAACTAATAGTAAGTATCAAAAGTAAAAATTTAAAAATGTTAGATAATAAAATAAAAATATATTTTTTATGTATTAAAATGAAAAAGAAGTATATTATAAGTATAAAAAATATATTTAAATCATATTTTTATCATTTATTATTATCTCATATTTTGTTCCCATACTTTCAAAATATTACAAATTTTGTTGTCATATTTTTACAATATTGATTACATATCTTTACGTTAATATCACTTCATCTCAGCACCACATGTATTGTCACATCAATATTAAACTATTATATCAATCATCAACTAACAAAACTAATGGATGAACAAAAATTGCTACATTCTGAAAAGTAAAAGGCAAATTTTGCTTTAAAAAATGGGGACAAAATATGTGAGAAAGTAATAAGTTAGGAACAAAAAGGTGCAATTAAGTCTCATGAATTAAAAAATAAAAAATATTTGTGTTTATGGTAGGAAAAAAATGAATTTACCTAGAATAAATCTCACAAAAAATCTAAATTTAAATTTGCTATAAATTTGAATAAAAATATATAATATTATTCTCTTTCTCTCTATAAATTTGAATAATTATATTGCACGAGAATAATATTTTTATGAGTAATTCTTCAACCATAGTATTTTTAGAAAATTTTCATCAACAATATCTTTAGGGATATTTTTAATCTCTTATCTCTTGAAATCTATAATTTTTATTATTATTTTAAATAATTTAATTACAATATTTTTAAAAAAATTATAAATAATTAAAAATTATTTTATATCACAATATAAATTATTTATCATACATTTAAGGTATAATCAACATGTGTTAGAAATGTTTATTTATTATGAATTTTAATCATAATAAAATTTATAAATTTGAAAGTATTTATTAATTATAAATTTAAGTTATATAAAATAAAAATATATCATGTATATTCTACAAACTGAAATAAGTGAATTAATTTAATTCAGAACATAGTTGTAAAATCCATATACTCATTAATCTAGTTGAGGTATTGGGTCGGTGAATCAGTGGTCCAACTAGTGGACTAATAATTGGTTCAGTTTGATCAGGTATATATTAAAAATTTAAAATTATATATATATATCTATTATATATAAGTATATAACTAACATAAGAAAAATCTATCCATACTCTAAAATTTAAATTTAAAAAAATCTAATTTTTTAAAAAAAAAATTAAAAATCGGTCTGTTCAGGTTGGTCTAACTGAGAATCCGACCGAATTTGATCAAATCTATTACATATTTGATCCGAAAATAGAACCGGTCAAATTAGGCCACTGGATCCTGGTCCAGATCAATTTTTATAACATTGATTCAGAATATATAATTGTATTATCAATTATAATGCTTAAACAATGATTGTGATTAAATATTTCATAATTAAATAATCACCTTTGTTAGCCTTAGAAAAATTACCTTCATTACTATAATTATGTATTTTATGAATATTAAAAATAAAATAAAATAATTTAAAGACATTTTGATTGGAAAAGAATTATAGTGGTGTTGCTACACAACATCCACCTACTTAATAAAACCCTCTTTTATCTTTAATAATAATAATAATAATAATAATATTTTTTTGCAATTTTTTTTAAAAATTTTTGACATAATTTTATTTTATTAATGTATAAATGATAATTGATTATCGTTGAATAAAGATGTTTTGCTTTTTCTAAAAACTTTCAAATTCAATTTTAGTCTTTTAAAATTTCATCTTATTTTTACTATCTAATTCAGAAATATTTCAGTTTTGATTTTTTAAAATGGTTAAGATTAATATTTAATTGTAGTTATGAATAGTAAGAAGATATACTTTATGAAGATAATAATGTAAAATATTTTCAGATTAAAGTAACTACATATTTTTTTAATAAACGATAATTTCTTTTAAAGAGTTAAGTTAAATTTGAATTTTTTTAGAGAATAAAATATATCTTACCCATAATTGCCAACACTTAAAATTTAGATTCGTGATTTACTCCTCGTTGGACTTGGACTCAATTAGCGCCAAAATGTATCTCCGTCACTACTCCGAAAGTACCGTTACCTTTTTCCTTATCCAACGGACACGGGTCACTTCAATCTCCCCCAGAAAATCACAACCGTGAAACCAAACCTTCCACCTTATTCAATTCAATTTTCAAAATCGAGAGACAGAAAGAGAGAGAGAACTGGCACTGCCACACCACACCAGTTTTCCTCAACGCACCCTTTCTCCGGCGAGCCACAATTTGTTTTTTTAATGCCGAAACTCTCCCCCTCTTAAAGGCCGTTGATTCCTTGCAATTCATAACGCACGAGAATTTATGGCGCCACTCTGAGGCTGACGACACTCCGTTTCGTTACAACAGACTTCGCTGAAGCCTTTTCCGCGCGTTTCGGGAACGCAACTCGAAACGTCGAGTCGTTGAGAGCAGTAACACTAACATTGCAATTCAATTTCAAGCCGCTGTGTTGCGAGACCGATTTCTGATCGCTGCCGAAAGATGGAACAGAGCGAAACGGCGTCGGATTTAGCTCCAAGGAAATTGGCTCGCCAATTGGATTTCGCGGCCGTTTACGGAGATCCGTCGCACCAGGAACTGCCTCCACCGTCGCCGCCTCCACAGTCACCGTTGCGTCCGCCGTCGCATTCTTCGATGCGATTGCAGTTGGATTTGCAGCCGCCGGGGCAACGGCCGTGGTTATATTCAGAGGCGCAGGAACAACAGCCGTGGTTGTATTCACCGCGGCCGAAGCTAGTTTCGCCGGTTAGACGAATTCCGCACCCGGTGGTGAAGTTTCCGGTGAAGGTGTTGCAAGTGGTGTAAGTATTCTTAAACATCAAACGAAAATAAAAAAGAAGAAAAGAAACGGTAGCGTTTTTGGTTTGCACTGTCCGAATGATAAGGAAAACTCGGATCGCGCTAAAGTGTACCAAACTACCAATGTGCGTTTAGAATGTTGAATTGGATGCATGTTTTGAATTTTAGTGCAATTAAGATTGTGTAAGAGTGTAGGAAAAGCAGCAGTTGCTAGAAGTTAGCTTCTATTTGAAGACCTGGGTTCTTGACTGAAATAATTTGATTCTTGGAAAATTTAGGTTTATTTACTCATTTGATCCTTATTCCTGAATAAGCTTTATGTTTTAGTGCTTTCAATTAGAAACTACTCATATTAGTCCTTACACATACACTCATTAATCCATTTTAGTCCTTGCCGTCCAAAATTATAGAGACTAGACGAGATTAAAAAGTGTATGGGTAAAGACTGAAACAAGTTAAAAAATGTATGTGTGGTGACTAAAACGAGTACTTTCCAGTTGTAGGGACTAAAATGTAAAGATTGTAATTAAACCAAAATTTATAAGGGTGAGATGGTTACATTAGTACTAACGTAGAGTGTTTTTGGTTGAAAAATGAAACTGACAATCATTTCTTTAGGGGCTGGAAGGCTGGAATTGCTTTTAATTTGCAGTTGATAAATCATTTCAGTCATTCAGTAATCATAAGTGTTTGTTTACTTGTTTTTATTTTCCGATGTTTAAAAAAAAAGAGATTGGTTTGCTTGTATCCGCATGCAAATGCGGGACTCATTGTTATCATTTTGAGATTGGTTATTATCATCTTAATTGTGGGTAAAAAAGGAAATACTAGTAGTGTGTATGCATCGTGGGAAAAGAAGTATCATAAATTTGCGGCTAAACTTGGAAACTACTCAAAAGAGCTAAGTTTGTCACTAAGGGAAAAAACTCCAAATATTTCACCAGTCCATATAAAGGGATTGGAAATACTGTTACATCTCTTTACTCACTATTAAATTTTGCTTCATAGTAAGAACTTTTGTACTAATTTGAATTTTATTATATTTGTGGATTTATCTGTTTTCTTGCAGAAAGCCAGAGTCTCCTAGATCACAACCTCGATGTAATGTGGAATTGAAGGACACCACTCCAAAGAAACAGAAACAGTGTAACTGCAAAAATTCTAGATGCCTCAAGTTGTGAGCACTTTAGCTTCTCTGTATGAATTTTTTTTAACGAGAATACTTTATCACATAACCATGCTATATCTAAACCATAAACATCTTACATTTTTTTTCCTGTTCTCTCTGTCTCTCTAATTGGCAAAACCTAATTTTGCAAATGCTAGGTACTGTGAGTGCTTTGCAGCTGGGATCTATTGTGATGGCTGCAACTGTGTAAATTGCCATAATAATGTGGATAATGAGACTGCCAGACAGGAGGCAGTTGGAATAACATTGGAACGCAATCCAAATGCTTTCAGACCAAAAATTGCTAGCAGTCTACAAGAACGAAAAGATTCCAAGGTTTGTAGTTCAATTTCAACTCCCTCAAACATGTGTTATTGGTTTTTGGCATGATGCTTTTAAGCCAAGTTTTTGTGATGATACTTACTGTTCTGGGTTTAGCTGATATTTTAGTTAACTTGTGCATTTAAATAACTTGTTTGAACACAGGAATGTGAAATTAAAGTAATAGGAAAGCACAATAAAGGATGTCACTGCAAGAAATCAGGCTGCCTTAAGAAGTATTGTGAGTGCTTCCAAGCCAATATCCTTTGCTCTGAAAATTGTAAATGCATGGATTGCAAGAATTTTGAAGGAAGTGATGAAAGAATGGCAATATTTCACAAAGATTACAATCTAGTTCACATCAAACAGGCAGCTAATGCTACCATTAGTGGAGCTGTTGGATCATCTGGCTATGGAATCCATATAACACCCAAGAAGAGAAAAAATCAGGAAATGTTTCCTGTAAAGTCAGCCATGGATCAAACTGTTAACATGACTGCTCAATACCAACAGGTGCTTTCTTGGCATTCTTGACAGGATTTTCTTGGATTTATATAAATAATTTTTATCTATTCTTTATGTGGTAGGTTCATTATAATTGGATTGGAAAATGAAAATATGTGTATCCAAGTATCCAACAAAGCAATAACTTCCATATTATTTTCCTGTTGGTTTAGTTATCAATTTCCTCCATCCTCAGACATCCAAACTTCATATAATGCTTTTTAAATTATTTTGAATTTTAATCAGGAAATTTATCCTATGGCTTCATCGTCTTCATCTCTGTCAGATTCCTTTATTTCTGACCCTTCCAACACAAGAATTTCAGGGTCTTCAAGATCTACATACCGGTATATAAATTTTATAATCACTATTTGACGAATCTATCTAACATTTTAAATATAAATTTAAAAAATTTACAACTAACAATTTATCCATGCTGAAGGTCCGTATTGGCAGATGTCCTCAAGCCACTTAATGTGAAGAATCTCTGCTCACTTTTTGTTGTTCTCTCACGAGTAGCTGCAAACACAAATGCAGGTTTTGAGCAACTCATGGATGTAGACTACATTTATCTTGTTTAAAATAATTTGATTTATCTATTGTCTGGTGAATATTTTTTAATATTTTTGTTTGCAAATATTCCAAATTTCATGCTGGTAGGCCATTCATTTAATATTTGCATCAGTTTTATTTTATTTTTCCACCTATTTTGTCCTCCTTTTATCGTTTTGAAGATATAGTTAATTAGTTATATATATACTGTAATTAAGGATAAATTAGGGGCTAGCACTGTTATATGTCATGATATATTTTCTTAGAGAAGTACTAAGGAATTGGGAAAGTATTATGGTACTTTGACAAGAGTTAACTGATGCATACCCGGATATCCCAAGTAAACATTTTAAAGTATGTATGATAAAACATACTATTGAATATTTGGTGCTGAAAGCATTGAATTTGTAATGTTTGAAGGGGAATTATTGAAATAATGAAGTTAATGAGATTATTTTTAATGAAGCTACTCTCATTTAATAATAATTTAAGTAAGGATGGGGTTCTGGTTAAAACCTTAGAGACCTTCCATGCACTGAATACATTCAGCCATTTTTCACTTTTAATTGGTTAGGTATTCATAATCACTGCTAAAATATGCCTGAAGTCTTTCATTTTTAGCCTTAAATGTAATTTGGACACAAGTGTCATTATGCAGTTGCATATATTTGGAAATATAGGTTTCAGAGTCAAATTGTTATATGCATGTTCACATACCTGTCAATATTGTTGTCTTTCTGAACATAAATTGGCATTTTGATTGTGTTCTAACTTTTCAGAAATGAGAGGCAAAGTAGACCAGCAAGCAAAAACCGGGAACTTTGAAGCTTCTGTTGCTTCATCAGCTAAATCACTGCAAGAAACTAGAGATGTCCACCAGCCTGTTTGTGATGATCATGTGAATAAAGATGTAGCAGAAGCAGTTGATATCGCGCATTATAATAGGCCATTGTCACCAGAAACACTGGCATTGATGTGTGATGAACAGGATGATATGCTTTTTGGAAATTGTTCTGCAGATGGAGTTGCATGCAACAACACTTTTCAAAACATGATTCAAAAGTCATTTAATTCTGATGGATGCACTGATGTTTACAGAGAGCAGGAAAGGCTTATATTGACCAAGTTCTTGGACATTCTTCGCGGACTCATTACTCATGGTAGCATCAAAGGTTAGGCTTTAGTATTAATGTGTTATGGTGTTGAATTACAACTTTGTTTGGGCAAAATCCTGGATATTCCTGTCTTAAGATTAACTGTAATATTCTATGGGGAGTCATAAAGTGGTTTTGTGGTTGGGGGAGGGGCATAAGGGTTGGAGTGATAAGGAGGTCATGGGTTCAAATTCCCCACTAACATAACATACTAATTGCTAACATTTGCTGATAAAAATAACTGTAATGTTCTATAAATAGTCATTGTGGAAAGTCCCATTTGACATGGCTAACAAATATTTATCTTATGTGTTGTGACTGAAATACTAATTCAGCTGACCATGTAGTGTACCCATACGTAACTTCTTAATGATGCATCTGTACTTTGTAGGGATTTGTCTTACTCAGCTTACCTATGTAAACAACTTGCATCATCATATTCATAAAATTAAGAATGCCAGGCTAGATCATAAAAATGAGAAGCCATATATTCACCCATAGCAGGGTCACCTTGTTGTCATGCATAAGCTTATCTAAAGCAAGAAGCAATAAATCAATCTGGCTTTGCCATTTGTATGCTGATAGAAATTGGCTGAGATGAAGATAACTTTCCTTGAATTTAAAAATCATCGTGAAAGAACAAGAAATAGAGAATGATTGAATGAGAAATGTGTGCTGTTAGACTATCTTAGGCCAATAGCCCAATTGGAAAATATTTTGAAATCAGTATTATGATAGGTCATAGGGTCATACTTCATGCTGAGAAAAGAAGGACCAATTCTTCAGTTCGTCTTTTGCTATTTGTTTCTATTGAATGCAAGAATATAGTGAAAGAATTAGTGACCTAAAAATAGCATTGATAGTTTGTTTAATATTGGTAACATAAGCAATTGAAAGAATAATAATCTGAACTGTTTGATCCTTTCACTCCTTGAGCTTCTATGAAGTTTTGATAAGAATCTAACTAATGTTAGTTATCTTTAACGTTGTAGAAACAATATGCTCTTCATTGACCAAGAAAGGGGAGAGAAGCAAGAAAGAACCTGCAGACAATGGCAATAATGCTGCTGAAACTAACGTTGGGAGTGAGAAGGGAATTCAAAGCAACTGCTTTGCAAATTACCTCATCCCATCGATCACTAAAATATCCCAGATAAATTATGCCATAACCAATGGACATGGTAGTAATGATCTTTCGTTGACCTGATTGATAATGAAACATGTTGCTGGTGACAGTGTGCAGCCAGGAATTTCTGCTGCTGATGTGCATGGTTACATACAACTGATACAAGCCCTGATCTCTGCTGTTAAAATAGAGCTTGTCTAGATCTTTATATAATAATATAAATAAGAATAAAAAAAGAAAAATAATAATACATATAAATATAAAAATAATAATAATAGTAATAATATATAAGGTACCAATAGTAAATTGAGGCACCCTTTTATGATAAATTTTTCTTCCATTTTTGTTCCTCTAGTAGACCTAGTATTTCCAACAATTGCAATGACTTCTTTATATATTCATGTTAAAAAAACAAGATTTTTTAAATAAAAAAACAAAGTCAAATTCTGGGCTTTTTTATTCCCCAATTGTAATACTAAATTTTAAAAAAAAGGAGAGTAATGAGTATACTCATATAACTGGAGCTTCTTTCCTGTAGTGTCATCTTAACAAAATTAAGTATTGGCTTGGACACGGGTCAATTTTGATCTTTATTATATAAACAGAAGTATTTTATGTTCATAGGCAAATGACATAAGTTGTGTCATTTCACATTAGTTAATATACACAAGAAAATTCTATTGAATGCTACCGTGTATATATATTAGTGAAATCCAGTTCTGGTATGTGAAAAACATATCGTTTATGATTAAGTCCTCATATTTGCTTCAAAAGAAAATAAAGCTGTTAGCAGAATAATGAATATAGGAATTGGAGCAAGAGAGCTACTATTATGGAACAAATAGATATTTAACTAATTTAAGGGTTTTTGTTTTTTTTTTTTGCAAATAGTTGAATGAGTTTGGGTGGGGGTGTGCACGTGTACGTGTGTAAATTTTATCATATAACGGGAGGAATATAAATTTTATACATTTCTAGAAAATAGAGTATAATTTACTTTTATTTTAATCATGGTTTAAATATGTTTTTAGTCCTTATTTATAAAATGATTTAATTTTAGCTTTAATCCTTGTAATTTTTGTTTATGTTTTATCCCTTTGAAATCACTATTTTTAGTCCTTAAGATTCCTTTTAAGGTAGACATAGATTAATAACACTTATTTTAGAGGGATCTAATTCTTTTTTAGAGGTATCACATGTTAACATGTTAATAAAAACACTAGTGAGTATCGATTAATATGATTACTTGATCTTCGTTAAATACATAAGCAATTAATAAGTGTCACATATAATAAGAGATAAAAATAATGATTTTAACTTTTTGAGGATGATAACATAATTTTTTATAAGACTAAAATTAAAAAGCTAGGTTAAAAGCATATTTAAATCTTTTAGTTACTGTAATTGATTATTTGTTGCAGTGAAAATTTAGGAGAAAATAACGTACCCATTCAAGACCGTGTAACAGATGACATCGATGATCATTTTATATGCACACTTTTCTTTGCATTTATGTAAAATTGTTGCGATAACCAAAAGATAAAAAATAACATATATACACAGTGTGTTTGGTGTTTCAAGTTTTCAACGTGAATTTTCAAGTTTTAATAGTTATAACGTTCACGTCTTAAAAGGGATTTATCCATATTCAACGAGTTTCTTCATACGTACTTTGATGTAGTAAATGAAGCATTTAAGTAAACCACAGATTAATTTTTCACGTGTTCATTTTCAAAGGAAAAAAAAGTCAAAATTGTATTCTGAAATTGAGTTAATTTATTTGAATTTACAAGATTACATAGACTTTTGATCACCCTTACATTAATATTTTGAAACTAACAAATGAGAATTATAAACTGAATTGTTGTTTAATTATTAGCCATAAGTTTCAAAATAATGACAGATGCACAAACTCTTTCAATTATGAAATATAACAAAATAAAAAAATGTTATAAGTTTGAATTACAAGTGATAATTAGTGTGACGGGTAAATGTTTTTACCTTAAAGACAAATACTAATGTTTTAAAGTAGAAAGTTTCTATTAACATGAATAAAATTATATTAATTACAATTTTTTTTACACTTTTTTATGATTTTACAAATAAATATTTTATTTTTAAATTTTTATATCCAATTGATCTTACTTTAAAACCTACTTGGCCTATTTTAAAAACTTAAGATCTATGTCCAACCTATTTATGTAAGATATATAGATTTTTGAAAGAAAAAAAAATAATCCAGAAATCTATTTAATAACCTTTGTTGTAAAGCTTTGTAAATAAGTCAATAAACCTACCTCTAAATAGATTTATGAATTTAATCTTTTATGTAGGCTAATAAACTTAAGACCTTTAATAAGCTGACGAGTACAGAATTTCATGATATTTCTAAAAAACAAACCTTAATACTATAATAAATAAAAATCTGTCAAAAAAATACTAAAATAAAAAAGTACGTAATTGTATTATTGTATTCAGTGACGAAGGGACATTAGGGGGTGGGGCTTGCCCCCCTGACTTTTTTATTTTACTTTTTTACACATATTATATATTTAAGTAATAATTTTTACTTTGGCGTCAGATAATAATTAGGTTTTTTTTATAAAATGTTTTATTATCCTTTTATAATATTTTATGTGAAGATAAATGTTTTTTTTATTTTGTATAAATATTTTATTTTCTTATTGTATTTTTTATTGTAAAGATAATATATTTATTTCTCTTTTTAAATAAAATATTTGAATACTATTCATTTTTTAATAATATATGTTTCTTTTATTATCTATTTTGAAGGTTATAAATAATTATATTTATAAGTCTTCCTTAACCATCCATTAATATATTAATTTGATTATAAATAATTGAAAAATTAAAAATCTTATATTCACATTTTTTAATGGAATACGTTTAACTACGAACACTATACAAGGGATTGATAATCTGAGGTTTGAGATTTAAATACATTAACAAATATTTTTTATTTCCAATCATTTATCGTGTATTGTTCTTTTCTCTCTTGTTATTTGTGAGACTCTAGAGGGAGTACTAATTTTTATTATATATTGATCATGGAATTTTCTTTGACACGTGAAACTGATGATGATTGATATTTACAATTTTGACTATTAAAAAATACTTAATTTGTATTATGTTTTAATATTTTAATAAATTACTAATATATAACTATATATTTTTAGGAACATATGAATATTTTATATTAAATTTGATGATTATATGATTTTTTTAGTTGCCCCCCTAAAACTTAACGCTGGCTCCGTGCCTAATTATATTATTTATATCTTCTTAAATAGTTTGCCATGTTTAGGCCTAGAATTATTTTTTAAAATATCTTAAGTTTAAGCTCTTAAGTTAAATGTTTTTTAAAAAATATTCTAACCAAACGTATTGGTAATAAAATAAAAAACAGCAAAACAACCTAAAAAGAGATTTTTTTTCTAAATTAAAAAATGGGATAAATTTTAAATAAATATTCAAAAAAGGATAAATCATAGATATCCCATAACTTATGAGTTCAAAGTCATAAATTATTTTATGACTTTTATTTCTTTTTATCCTTTCTATTAAAGTCATACTTTTTTTATGACTTTTTAATATTTTTTAAATTTGATTTTGAAGTCATAAATAATTTTATTTAAATTAATATTTTTATTTTAGTTTTATTTAATATATATATATATATATATATTTAGTATTTTTTATATTATTTTTATATTTAAAATATTTTATTTTTATATTTTATTTAATATTGAATATTTTTTTCCTAATTTTAATATATGCCAATGAACTCAACTTTAAAGTGTACATATAGCCAACCATAGCTTTATTTTAATAGTGCTTCATTTATAAAAAATATATTAAATAAAATAATATCCAAAATATAGAAAATATTAAATAAAAATATGTACAAATATATAAAAATAAAAAAAAAACAATTTACAAAGTCATATATTTTTTATTTAAATTAATAGTTTTATATATTATTTTATTTAATATTTAATATATTTTCTATAAATGAAACATTAATAAAACAAAGTTGTAGTTATATATACGACTTTAAATCGAATTTGTTGAAATGTACCACAATTAAAAAAAAATCCTTAATATTAGGAGAAAATATAGAAAATATAAAAAAATAAAAATATATATTAAGTTAAATAATATAAAAAATATAGAAAATATTAAAAAATATCAAATAAAATAATATATGGAAAATATTAAATAAAACTAAAACTGAAAACATTAATTTAAATAAAATTATTTACAACTTCAAAGTTTAATTTAAAAAAAATTAAGAAGTTGTAAAAAAAATTATGATTTTAGTATAAAAAAATAACAAAAGTCATAAAATAATTTATGACTTTCAACTTAGAAATCATAAGATACCCTACTATTTATCTATTTTTGAATATTTATTTAAAGTTTACTCCCATTTGTTAATTTAGAAAAAAAATTACGCCTAAAAAATCATTTGCCCTAAAAAAATCCTTCAATCCTAAAGTGTATTCTTAAACTCTAAATCCTAATCTGTAGCACTAAAATCCTTAAATCTGGATTAAATCCAAGGAGTTGAAACGTAGAAACACAATGATCATTTCTATTTCGTTGGCACTTGGCAGAGGAAACTGAGGGTTCCCTATTTTAAATGGTACAAACAGTCATTTACACAGTGTACATTTCTGTGTGAATAAAAAAAAAATCCTAATTTGTAATAACTTTTTACTATTAAAATTTGATTTTTTATTTTATATTTTAAAATATGATTTTTTGACAATTTAGAATTTATTACAAATTTTAAATATCTTATTCTTTATTTGATTCATATTATAAAGAATGATTAAATTTTGTTTCGTAAATTTCAGGATTAAAAAACTTTAAATTTAAAAAACTAAAAAAGGGAAATTTAAATAACTAAGAACATATTTAAACATTTGTTTTTCAGACATAAGCTAACAATGACCTAGGGTAGGACAAAAGGCTTACCTTACCATGTTTTGAAAACTTGTTATCTCAACATATAAAAACATTGTGCCGCCAATGACCACGTGTTGGCTGGACAGGGAATAGCAACGTTCTTCTTTTTTTGGCTGGACAGGGAATAACAGTGTTTTTTTTTTTTTTCTCTCTTTTACTCTCTCATTTTCTGTTTTTAATTTTTAAAAAACCTCGCTACTGTGGGGGTGCCACTCTAGTAAGTTATAACAAGTAGACTTGTCAATGTTGTCATAACAACAAAGGCCGAAGAGAGAGGTTTTGTTGGCTTTAACCACAAGTAATTTTGTTAAAAAATATATTCAATTTGTACCATTTATTAGTTTAATATTATAGATTAAAATATATTTTTATTTTCATAAAATTTATAAAATTCAAATTTTGTTGGTGTAAAAGATTTGGTCCGTTTTTTTTTCCCCATAAAATTATATATATCAAATTAAAGTCTAAATATAGGTTCGGATATAATTAAACTTACCTAATTAACGCCTGTCCAATAAGGACTGAACCTACGAAATCGAGGAAGGGGTCCACCGCACCATGCACCATCAGCCACCGCCTCAAACTCTCCGATCTTGTCATCGAAGTCCGCCACGGTCGCATTCCCTTATCCTCTGCCAACCTTGATCTCCAGCCACACCTCTGCTAACACCGACCTTCGTCCTAGATCTGCGTTTCAATCTCCCAAAATCTGCGTTTTCAATCACACTCTTTCTCGCGAAATCAGGAACCAAGCTCGGTGAGGATTATGGAGCTGTGTGTGAGAAGGAGAACGCAGAGTACCTAGGCATGAAAAAGAAGAGTCTGTTGCGGTCAATTTCTTATTCTGAAAATCTGAGAAAACAGAGAGAACAAGAAGAAGGAGCAAGCTCATTTCCAGTTCGAAAGAATTAAAGGTGTGGAGGAAGTTTAGGATTTGTGCTGTAGTAATTAATTGTCTAATTACTTATTTGAAGTTTCTGAATATGGTTGGGAACTTTAGTTTGTTTGATGATGCTCTGTGAGTGTGATTGCGACTCTTATTGGTTGGGTTTATGCTATCTGTTAGTTTAAATTGAGTGTTTGTATTTGAGTCTGTTGATGCCATTCTTGTATGACTATGGCTTAGTGTGCTATTTCTTTTCTCCCTTGATAGTTGATGTGCTCAAGTTGAATCAAGAGAGTGCCAAGGAAGTTTGCCTTCATGCCGTAAAACTTACCATGAACGAACCTTTTTCTATTTGGGTTGAATGCTTGAGGTGCAATGGTTATCGCTGATTCTTGAATTTTTATATTTTTTCTGTTATGTGGCAGTTAAAAAGTGTCTCAAATGATTTTTTTATATTTTTATTATAATTTATGACAATTTTTAACTCCAAAAATTATGTTTTTAAATTTAAATTAAATGAAAATGTCGTATAGGTTTGATTTTGTTAAAACCTAACTTCAAATAAAAAAGTCAAACATTTTAATTTTATGAAAATAAAAAATAAATAAATTTTTTTAGATGAGTAAAAAAACTTGAAATATTTTACATGAAAAAGAATATTTTAGTCTATTATATATCCAATGGTTATGAATATTGGATCACGTTGTACCACTTAAATCATCATCACCCTAGAAGTTGCTTATAAAAGTGAAGCTTACCAATTTGATCCAACAAACAACGTGATATTTTTTCCCCTCTTTAGCAACTTGTAATAAATCCCCCAAAGATCTCTGTCTTTCAGAATAAAAAAAATGAATTTTAATCCTAATAACGTAATAATAGCATTGAACTGTGCATCTTTCGTCATTTACCTCTTGTTCTCCAGCTGCTATGGCGGTCTTTACTCTCACTGTAAAATCCAAAACAAATTGGTGGGAAAAGAAGCCATCGAAGAAGTTCAGAGTCAGAGTAAGCTACGATCAAAGTTCCTGCAAGTGCTGCTTAGTAGGCGACCTGCTCAAGGTATAATAATCAAAATTCACTCACTAATTAACTTCCTCGATCTCGCTATATGTATGTATTGTGAAACGATTATTCTAATAGAAACTCGTTCCAATCCGTTATATATGTTTCAGTTCCACCAACTGTCGAACCTGCGAAGCCAGTGGAGAATCCTTTGTATCAGATCTCTCCTCCAACTAGAGAACAGGTATTATCAATATCAACAATCAAAGCATCTTTTTTATTTTTTTCAATTTCGAGTTATTTAATTCGCATAACAACCTTATATAGATCGAGATATTAGAATCGACTCCAAAGGCAGATATAGATAACCTTGACGAGTTGCTTGAGGAGGAGAACTTGTACTTGAATATAGAGAAAGGTAACTAATTAACAATTTTATTTCTCTGGAGTTGATAATTTTGTTATTCCGATTTGATATTGAGCTCGAGAGAGAAACTCGTCGATTTTTGGATCCTAAAAAGGAGAGCAAGGACGGTTGCCGCTGTTGATTTTGAAGTTGAAGAAAAGCAATAAGCAGAGAAAAAGGCCTGCGGTTGTTTTTCTTCATAGTTCGTACAGTAACAAAGAATCCCTGCGTCCATTACTAAAGGTTGCTACTAGTACTCATCGGTTATTTTTCATTAATCTGCAATTCTACTGTACTTCTCTATTATTACAATTATTGATCCGTTGATTTTTCTTTCTGGCTTCGGTTAATTGCTTGGTGTTTTAGGCGTATGCTTCGCGAGGATATATAGCAATTTCTGTTGATTCTCGTTACCATGGAGAGCGTGCCACCAACACAACCACCTATATTGATGTACTGAGTTTGGTTATTTGCTATGCTTCACTATTGGGTTTTTAACTCGTGATGAATTGCATAATGTTATTTGACTTTAATGAATTCCACAATGTTATTTGACTTTAATGAATTGCACAATCACCTTTTATGATTCAAATTTTATGATAGAATCATGCTATAAAATAATTTTAAATTATCATATTATATTATTATAAGTATAAATATTAATATTATTATTATAAAATATAATAAATTTATTATATATCATAATTTATTATTGAATAATATTGTAAAATTATTTTATACTGTTACTAGATTTTTTTAATGTTATATAGGGAAATCTTTAGTCCAATTCGAACTTCATTTTCTCTATTTGAAACACAAAGTTTACAGTTAGTTATTTTAGGAGGAAATAGAGGGAGAAGAGATGGAAGGGAGGAGAAATAGAAGACAGATTGAGAATTTCTCACATTCGATTGTGCAGAAATATAAGAAGGGAGAAGATCAACAAAATTGTGGATTGTACATTTTTTAATTTCCTTGCTGCAGGCTAGATTTTCAACAGTACCCTTAACAAAAATGATTTTCATAAAAAAAAATCAATTGCTTTAAAAACAATATATATTTTTCTTATTTCTTTCTCTTTTGCATTTCTCTCAAATAAAAAACTCTTAAAATTTATCTTATTTCTTATTTTTCTTTTTTCTATTTCTATACATAGAGCTTCAGGGATAGATTTGATTTTGAAATCATTTTGATTTTAGGTTGTGTAACTCAAATTTGTTTGGATTTGAATGCAGTTTAGTTTTATTTTTAAAAAAAACTAAACTGCCCTTATTATTTTACTCATTTACAAATTCAGAGTGACGGTAATGAAGTAAACTACTTAATTAATTGTAGGTGCGGAGCTAAGTTAAAATCTAAGAGGGAATAACTCCATTTTTTTTACTTCTTTTTATTTTATATTAGCAGAAACATATGCATTATTGTGTTTGCAATTAAAGGATACTTTAGTAAAAAATGTGTATACCAAAACTTCTAAGTTCCAACAACTTATTATTACTAGAGGGGGATAAACGCATTACGCATGCCATGCCTGTTTTTTCAGGGGGGGAAAAGAGTGAGATGTAAAGAACTATATCTTGTGATTGGTTTTTATAATAACTATTGTGATCTAAGGCATAATATTGCCTTCATAGTAATTAACAAAAAAGTGCGTGTCTTAAGGTTATATGCATGTTCAACAAAATTTATAAGAGAGGAGGAAACACTTTTGTGTGTCTTTAATTTATAAGAAAAGAAATTTACCATACAGTCATAATATAATTGAAGAAACTTATATCAAGAGGAATACTTGACCAAACATTCTAATATATAACTTTTGATTTCAAATAGTAATTTTACCCTCAAATCTCTTGGCTAATTTATGAGGTTATTTTTTACATATATATCAATTGTGTGTGTGTATCAATTGTTATATGGCTTACAATCATTTTTAAATTTTGAGTTGTGCCTATCTAATCAGAATTACTCTTTCAAGTAAACCTACTCTAACATGTGAAGCTTGTATGTAAGCGAATATAAAATTCAAAAGTTCAATAAAAAAAATTCTCTAAAGTTTGATTATTTTGTTTTAACCAATTCTGTAAATATAACATTGCCCTATATGTGACCCTACATATTAAATAATTAACAGAACTATGAATTTATAAAGTGATTATTGTCCAAAAAATTAAAATAATAAAAAATAAAGGAAGTCTGTTTAAATTCTTTAATGTATTTTATGTATATATAGTTATTCCAATAGAAATAGTCTAGCTCTGTCACGGGTACGTTTCAACATAGAATTTGGTCTGTAAATTCATTCAAATATTTTTTTAATGAATTTCAAACATAAGAATTGATTACTAAATCAAACCAAATTCATATTATACTTATTCTTAACACAGTGTATGTAATTTGCCTTGAAGAACATAGGTTAAGCTTTAGGAGAAATAATTTGTCTTAAAAATTTATTGTTTTTCTGTTCGTATTGTCCTTATACTAAGAATAAATGAACTTTATTTTACTTACATATTTATCCACGATGATTCAGAAAGTAAAAAATAAGTCATCTATCTATATAAATTATAAAATTCAAAACTAATAATGTTTTCTCTTACTTTTGTTTTGGCTGCAACCCCCCCTCCAAATAAAAATAAATAAAAAATGCACAGGCACTTATTTCTGCATGGAAAACCGGTGAGACAATGCCATTCATATATGACACGGTAACTTCTTAATTATCATGCAGCTTTACCATATAGTTTGAACCACTGAATGCTCCAAATTATTGTTTGAACTGTAATTGTGGCAATTTAAACTCATGACTTGTTTGGTTTAAAATGGTGTATTATATTCCTTGACCTGGCTGGCAGGTGTGGGACTTGATTAAATTGGCAGATTATCTAACACGGAGAACAGATATAGACCCTTCTAGGATAGGAATCACTGGAATATCACTTGGAGGTGGGTTGAGAGAAGTTGAAAGGAATATACATATGCATGTCAGATGGCATATTTGATGCGATTCATTACTTGTAATTGTATAATTCCTTGATGCAGGAATCCATGCATGGTTTGCTGCATTTGCTGATACTATCTATGCTGTGGCTGTTCCTGTGATTGGTGTTCAGGTGGCATTGAATTATTGGGTGAAGGTTTTATTTAGCCAAATGTGTTTCTGAAACAACTATTAATTGAAAACTTTTGTGCCAAATGCTTGCAGGGATTTCGATGGGCCATAGACAACGATGAGTTTCAGGGTCGAGTTGAGACTACAAAAGCTCTTTTTGAGGGTAAGATAATGTCAGATGAGGTTTTGAAATTAACTTCTTTCGTGTTTACCTGTTTTCTTATCTTTGCTTTAGTTAGTACTTCATTTTGGTTTATATAATAGAATTATTATTCACATAAATCCCATAAGGTTTAATTAACTTTTTGATTCCTATATAATTGTAACAATTTTCCTTCTTAGTTTCTAATATTTTATAATTATAATTTTTTAATTTTTGTCTTCATGGTCTAAAATAACCTACATCATTAAATAAGATTCATTGAAATTGCCACAAAACTAAAATTGTCAATGAAGAATTGCCAAAAAAAATTAAGACAATTTTACTTTTATATCAGTTTTAAAGAATTTAAATGTATCAAATTGTCTATTAATACATTTAAATTCTTTAAAACCGATACATTTAAAAAATTATAATAATTGGGATCAAATAGAATATTAAATTCAAACTAAAACTAAAAAGAAAAATTGTTGAAAGTATAACGACAAAAAAGTAACTAAACCATTCAGTAATTTGTACGTACCATCAGTTTATACACGTAACGCATGGTGTATATGATTTTATATGTAACATCAAATAAATTGTCTTTTATAATTGGTCATTTATAATAGATTGCCTATGGATTAAATTACATGATGAAGTTAGAACGGTGTTTCAGTAAGATCTAGAATTGAAGGGAAAATATAAGGGTCTTGTAAGTCAATGTTCTTAGAGACACAGTGGTTATCATTTATCAAATAAAATAGTAGCCAATGCAATAGGGATTACTATTCATTCAAGCAGACTAACAGTGAACAGCTGAACATATATTCTGAAAGGTATATTAGTATTTATACATCCCTAATGCTCTTAGGTTTATGGATGCAGTGGCTCGTGATGATTTGGGTAAAGCTTCTATTGACAAAGACGTGGTGGAGAAGGTCAGCCGAGTTTATACAAATCCAACTATGATCATTAGGCCTCCAAATGAATTGATATATACTTTATTTGCTTTGTCATAAGATCATTGGCAATGCTTAACATGATACGTATCCCATGATTGCTAACTATTCACCCACTGGGCACAATTTCTATCTAGAGTTTTGTTCCTGTTATTCTAGAGTGTTTGCAGTTGATACTATATTACTAATCTCAAAATTTTATATTGTTGATATCAGGTGTGGGACCGAATTGCTCCTGGTTTAGCTTCCCAATTTGATTCACCCTCTTCAATTCCAGCTATTGCACCACGTCCGTTGCTTATTCTTAATGGTAATTAAGACCCTTGAATGTATTTTGCGTAAACATTTTCAAATAGAATTTGGCTATGAACCTTGTTATATACAACTTCATATAAAGATAGTTCAGG
The DNA here is from genome assembly GCA_013407115.1 of Glycine latifolia. NCBI lineage: Eukaryota > Viridiplantae > Streptophyta > Magnoliopsida > Fabales > Fabaceae > Glycine > Glycine latifolia. The sequence goes on along the minus strand of CM023944.1, from coordinate 7,690,273 downwards.
GTAACCGCACTTCTGCAACACAAGGTTTTTGCTTCTCTAGATATATATCAATATTCAATACCGTCGTAGACCTCTGCATCCATCTGTATTAGTCAATTTAGTTATTTCGTTCATATTTAGCTTTTGTGGATATTTTTTTTAGCTAACTTGGAATTGAAGCATTTGCTTGGGTGTTTGGGAACTCTAGGTGCGGAAGATCCTCAGTGTCCTCTTGGAGGCTTGGAAATTCCAAGAACAAAGGCAAGCCAAGCATACAGAAAGTTTAACTGCTCAGATAATTTCAAGGTATGAACTTGTATTGTTTGGTCACTTTGGTGAGAAAGATTAATGATTGTGGCCTTTTTTTCGGTCTAAGATTGTGTTTGGTTGCTTTGTCATTCAGTTTATTGCAGAACCTGGAATTCGACACCAAATAACGAGATTTCAGATGAAAGAATCAGCTGATTGGTTTGACATGTTCTTCAACCCTTAGCCCGTGTTGCCCTCGTGTTCTTCAAGCCTTGTGTGGTTGTAAAATTATAAACCACCTTGCTCAGGATCATTGCCTCATTCCAGTTGTCTTTGTATGTCTGACATGATATATTGAATAATGTAAAATGCTTTACCTGTTGAAACCCACTAGGGATATATATGATGAAGTGGAGGGATTGGGTAGGTTGTATTGATAGTTAAAGGCTGTGTTTATAATATATATTGCAAAATAAAATATATATTTTGTGTTTAAAATATAAGTTTGATGTTTATCTATTTTCATTTAATAATAAATTATCATTTATCATTTAAATTATTTTAAGATAGTTATTTTAAAATTAACAAATTTATCGTAATAATAAATTGTGATTAATTGAATCACTATGTTTTACAGTGTTGGTGTATATTTTTTCTCCCTAAAGTATATTATATTAGAAAAAAATAGATGTACCTACAGATTAACTATTTAAGTATCAAATTCTTTAATTATTTAAAGATTTTAAATTTATGCATATTTATATTGAGATTAATCTCTACATATTTTTTAAAATGAAATAACTCTTTATGTGATACATTACAGTGCATGTAGATAAAAAGAAGGAAAAAAAGGTATGGCTCTAGTGTTGCCTCAAATAGAAACCATTAAAATAGCCTTTTAAGAAACTGATTTAAAAGGCATTGTCTCGAATGACTTATGGTTCGAAACGAGAACTTCAGACTCAATGTCATTCGGTTGGAATATGACATGTACTAGTTAGTTCATTAATATTCACTAAAATTTAAAATTATTGCAAGATTATTACAATTTTTTTTTCAATTCATTCTCTTTTAAAATTCTCAACTATTGATATTCAAATATAAAAAATATAAATTGATTTCATATTTTAAAATTTATCCAAATAATTTTTTAATTTAATGGAAATTAAATTGATTTGATATATACACAAAATAATTACAATTAAAAGAATTCTTTTTTATTAGAACCAAAAGAATTAATCAATAGTAGACAAATATTTTATTTCAACACTATCACTTTTAGCAAAATATTTTTTTTTGGATCATACTATTTTTATGAAATTTAACTTTTAAATTCATTTTAATATATTTTTTTATTTGAATAATTCAAAAGCAAATAAAAACTATTTTTCCTACAACTTTTTAAATGAGTAATAAAACTTCTCCAATAACCTAGGATCGATAATATCTTATGTATATACACATATTTTTAAATTATACAATTTTATTAACAAGTTAACTACAAATAATATAATAAAATGCATCACTTAATAATTGAAATTAATTTTTTTTTCAAAATATAAAAAAATTATTATCTAACAAAGGCCAATGACGGCAGATATGTTGGCCTTAATATAGCCAAGTAAAAATATCGATCTCTGCCATTTATTATTTTAATATTAAAAATTTGTTGTTAACATTTCAATTTGTATTATATCCATCGACGAGGATATTGTAGTTTGTACTATTGGTCCACTTCTCTTTAGAATAAAAATGAATTTTAATCCTAATAGCATAATAGTAGCATTGAACAGTGCATCTTTCGTCATTTACCTCCTGCTCACAAGCTGCTATGCCGTTCCTTACTCTCACTGGAAAATCCAAAACAAATTGGAGGGAAAAGAAGCCATTGAAGAAATTCAGAGTGAGAGCAAGCTCCGATCAGAGTTCCTGCAAGTGCTGCTTAGTTGGCGACCCGCTCAAGGTATAATAATCAAAATTCACTCATTAATTAACTTCCTCGATCTCGCTATGCATTGCGCAACGATAGTTTTAATTTTTAACTAAATCTCGTTCGTGATATATGTTTCAATTCCACTAACTGTCAAACCTGCGAAGCCAGTGGAGAATCCTTTGTATCAGAACCCTCCTCCAACGAGGGAATAGTTATTATCAACATTCATAGCATCTTTTTTTTTCAATTTCTAATTCATTTTTCTGGCTCGCATGACAAACCTTATAGATCGAGGATATTGGAATCGACTCCAAAGGCAGATATAGATAACCTTGACGATTTCTCGGGAGTTGATAATTTTGTTATTCCGATTTGATATTGAGCTCGAGAGAGAAACTTGTCGATTTTTGGATCCTAAAAAGGAGAGCAAGGACGGTTGCCGGTGTTGATTTTGAAGTTGAAGAAAAGCAATAAGCACAGAAAAAGGGCTGCGGTTGTTTTTCTTCATAATTCGTACAGTAACAAAGAATCCCTGCATCCATTGCTAAAGGTTGCTACTAGTTCTCATCAGTTATTTTTCATTATTTTGCAATTCTACTGTACTTGTCTATGATTATAATTATTAATTCATTGATTTTTCTTTCTGGCTTCGGTTAATTTCTTGGTGTTTTAGGCGTATGCTTCGCGATGATATATAGCAATTTCTGTTGATTCTTGTTACCATGGAGAGCGTGCCACCAACACAACCACCTATCGCGATGCAAGTTTGGTTTGCTATGCTTAACTATTGGGTTTTTACCCCATGATGAATTGCACAATGTTATTTGATTTTAATGAATTGCACAACCACCAATCACAATATGCATTTATGATTGGATGATGACTTAAATATGTTTTTGTTACAAATAAATAATTAATTTTTTTTTGGTTAATTTTTTGTTGTTGATCAACAATCAAATAAAAATTTTGTTGTTTTTAATCTTAATTACTAGGTTAAATTTAGTAAGTATTGATGTATCCGTTAATTTTTTAAAATATAATTTTTGATAATTTGAAAATCATGATAACACTATTTATATTAAAAATTAAATTATAATTTTTGACATTTTATTATCATAGAATTTAAAACAAGATTAATGAACATATATATTATCATTGTAAAAAGATTTACATACACAATCAATTGTATCCTTTTATTTTGTCACCTTACATACTTGTATTTTAATTAAAGTGATAGAAATGACAAATGCAAAGACTATTACTTATGTTTTTGTTTTTATTTTTATTTAATTAAAACACACTTGTGTGAGGTGTCAAATAGAAAGATGTGACTTGTATGTGTAAATCAGTTGGACAGGAGGAACTAATATAGAAATATAAAAAATTAAGCGGATTAAATATTTTAATTTTAAAATAGAGATATTAAAATTATAAATCAAAAATTATATTTTAATCAAATAGGTGAGTTTCAACATAGAATTTGGTCTGCGAATTCCTTCAAATAATTACTTTTAATGAATTCAAAACAAAATAATTGATTACTAGCTAATTCAAAGCAAATTTGTATTTTAGTGATTCTCATCATAGGTAAATTTTCCTTGAAGATAGGTTAAGCTTTAGGACAAGTAATTTGTCTTAATTATTTATTTCTGATCGTATTCTCCTTGTATAAAGAAGAAATGGGCTCTATTTTGCTTCATATTTACCCAAGATCCTTCGGAAAGTGAAAAATAAGTCATCTATGTAAAATTCAAAACTGATCATGTTTTCTTTTACTTTTGTTTTGGCTACTACCTCTCCTACAAAAAAAATACACAGGCACTTATTTCTGCGTGGAAAACCAGTGAGGTGAGACGATGCCATACATATACGACACGGTAAGATGCTCCTAACCAAATAATTAATAAGAAGTTAAGATGGAGTCACTTTATGCTCCAAATAATTTGTTTGAACTGTAATCATGAAATGTTTAAACTTATGACTGATTTGGTTCTGAAAAGATGCATTATTCCTTTATCTGGCAGGTGTGGGATTTGATTAAATTGGCAGATTATCTAATGCGGAGAAGAGATATAGACCCATCTAGGATAGGAATATCACTTGGAGGTTGGTTGAGAGAAGTTGAAAGGAATGTCAGATCAATCAGATGCCATGTTTGATGTGACTCATCACTTCACTCACTTGTATAATTCCTTGATGCAGGAATGCATGCATGGTTTGCTGCAGTTGCTGATACTCGCTACACTGTGGTTGTTCCTCTTATTGGCGTTCAGGTGGCATTGAATGATTCAGTGAAGCTTTCATTTAGCCAAACGTGTTTCTGAAAAATCAATTTGAAAACTTTTATGCTAAATGCTTGCGCAGGGATTTCGATGGGCCATAGACAACGATAAATGGCAGGGTCGAGTTGATTGTATAAAACCTCTTTTTGAGGGTAAGATAATGTCAAATGAGTTTCTGAATTTTCTTTCATGTTTTACCTGCAGTTTTCTTATCTTTGCTTAAATTACTTCTCCTGCTGGTAACTTCAATTTTGGTTAATATAATATTGGTATTATGATTCATATAAATCCTGTAATCTTTGCTGGTACAGGTTTATATTTGTAGGGGATAGTGTATGATTTCATATCCAACATCAAATAAATTGAATTTTACATTATAATAATAGATTGCCTATGGATTAAATTACATGGTGAGGTTGGAATGATGTTTGAGTAAGACCAAGAGAAAATATAATAGTACCCAATAGGGGTACTATTCATTCAACTATTCAAGCATGCTAACTGTGGACAACTGAACAAATATTATCTACATCCCTAATTCTCTTAGCTAGGTTTATGTACGCAGTGGCTCGTGATGATTTGGGTAAAGTTGCTATTGACAATGTTATGGTTCAGGACCTACAATTAGTTTCCACGAAAAATCAGAAAAAACAGAGCAGCAGAACAACAACAGCAAGCATGCATAAAGCTAAACCAGAAAAACCGATTTAAAACACACAAAGATAAGAAATAGAAGATGAATACAAGCAATTACGTGGTTCAGTCACAAAGGACCTACATCCACGGGAAAAGAAGCAAAACCTATCTACTATGAAGCAAGAGTTACAAAGATTTCTGTATACAATAGAATCTTGCTTGATTCTTCACTGTTTAGATAACAGCCTCAAAGATCACCACCAAGCTTCACTCTATTTCTCTCATACACTCCAATCTTTCTCTTATGTGATTTCTGCCACTACCCACAGTCTCTCTACCTGCAATGATCTCACTGCTACCTCTCTATATATACACAAGAGAACAAGCTATCAAGAAGAAACAACAAAACTGAAAACTGAAAATCAGTTAATTGTTGGCCATCAACTAACTTAACAGAAAAGCTGTTTATAACTAATCTTGATAGCTAGCAAACTGATATAGAGACACATCCTCACAATTCTCCACCTTGTCACTAGATCACAATTTGCTTCTTCTCCTCACAGCACCTTTACTCTTCACAGAATCCAATCAAGTCCAAGCAATGCTTGAACTTTGATTGTGGTACAGATTTGGTAAGTGCATCAGCAGGATTTTCTTTAGTTGGAATCTTCTCAACCAAAATCTCCTTGGTTTCAATAACATCTCAAACGAAGTGTAGCCGGACATCAATGTGCTTGGATTTCTCATGGTAAACTTGATGTTTTGAAAGCTCAATTCCACTTTGACTATCACAAAAAACAGTAACACTGTCTTGAGCTATCCCAAGTTCACCTGCCAAACCTTTGATCCATCTAGCTTCCTTAACAGCTTTTGTAAGAGCAATGAACTCAGCCTCAGTTGTAGATAAAATCACTACTGATTGAAGAACAGACCTCCAGCTAACAGCAGTGCCAAAGAAAGTAAACACATAAGCTGATAAGGATTTTCTGGTATCAATGTTACTAGCGAAATCAGAATCTGTGTAACCTTTGATAGGTTCTTCATTCTTCATCTTCCTTTTGAACTTTAAACCAGAGGATAATGAACCATTTAGATATCTGAAAATCCATTTCAAAGCTCCCAATGTGCTGGTCCAGGATCTGCCATGAACCTGCTACCCATGTTGACAGCATAAGCTAAATCGGGTCTGTTGCAAACCATGTCATACATAATGCTTCCCACTCCATTAGAGTAAGGAATTAATGCCATCTTTTCTTTTTCTTTATCTGATTTAGGTACATTCTTGGTTGACAGCTTGTCATGTTGCTCCAAAGGAGTTAAGACAGGTTTAGACTCATGCATTCTGAACTTTCTCACAACTTTCTTCATATAGCCTTGTTGTGACAGAAAAAGTTCTCCTTTTGATCTATTTTTGCTAATGTTCATTCCTATAATCCTCTTAGCCTTCCCAAGTTCCTTCATTTCAAATTCAGAGCTCAACTTATCCTTAAGCCTGTCAATTTGATCCATGCTAGAACTTGCCAATAAGATATCATCAATTTACAACAGCAAATACAAAAGCACTTCTTCATCTCTTTTTAGAATGCACACAATTATCATGGTTGGATCGTTGAAAATTCATCCTCATCATGAAGTCATCAAACCTCTTATACCATTGTCTAGGACTTTGCTTTAGGCCATATAAGGATTTTTTTTAACAAGCAAACCTTCCTACTTTCCTTAGCAAAACCCTCAGGTTGTTGCATGTTGATAGTTTCTTCAAGGTCTCCATGGAGGAAAGCGGTTTTTACATCTAACTGCTCCAATACAAGGTCAAACTGAGTCACAATAGCCAACAATATTCTGATGGAACAATACTGCACAACAGGTGAGAAGATTTCTTTGAAATCAACTCCTTCAACTTGAGAGAAACCTTTTGCAACAAGTCTTGCTTTGAATCTGGCATTTTCACCACCTTGAACACCTTCTTTCCTCTTGAATATCCATTTGCACCCAACCACTCTTTGATTTCTTGGTGGATCAACTAAAATCCAGGTTTTGTTTTTCTCAAGAGAAAGCATTTCTTCTTCCATGGCTGTGATCCATTCTTCACTTTCCTTGTTGTTCAAAGCTTCTTTGAAGTTTCTAGCTTCAGTAGCTTGAATTTCTTCAGCAACTGTCAAAGCAAAGTAAATCAAATCAGCTTGTCCATATCTTCTTGGAGGCACAATGTTTCTTCTAACTCTGTCTCTAGCCAAGCTGTAATCATTAACTGTAGGTTCAGGTTGCTGATTATTTTCAGTTTCCTCAACTTGAACACTTTGTGTTGGTAGCTCCACCTCAACTTCAGAATTATCTAACCTGCTGTCTTGACTGCTAGCTTGCTGTTGATCCTTAGCCTTCATAGCCATCCTGGTTTCATCAAAAATAACATATCTGCTAATGATACATTTTGGTTCACCAGGTTCTATCCTCCAAAGCTTGTAACCTTTGATTCCAGGTGGATATCCTATAAAAGCACATCTGATAGCTCTAGCCCCAAGCTTGCCTTGCTTGATATGTGCAAAAACCAGAGACCCAATATACAAAAGGTCTTTGTGCAGTATGCACACCTACTCCAAAACTAGCTCTTTTAGCTTTTCCTAAAATGCAATAATCACAAAGATGCAGTTTTTCTATTTTATCACCATTAAGCATATTTTGGTTTGCTAGTTCAAGTAAACCTTTTTCACTAACATGTCCTAACCTCATATGTCATAAACTGGTTTTTTCTAGCAACAGCAGCTTGTGCAATAACAGTAGAACCTTCGAGGATATACAAACCATTCATTTTGATTCCTTTAGCAATCATCACTGAATTTTTATATATTTTCATCATGCCATGTTCAATTTGTGTAGTGTATCCTAAAGCATCAAACATGCTAATAGAAATCAATTTTCTTTTAATTTCAGGTACATACCTTACTCCTGTCAAGAGTGTTTCTTGATCATTGAACATTTTTAGTCTAACTGAACACATGCCTTGGACTTTACATGGCTTGTTGTTTCCTAGCAGCACTACTCCACCTTCATTCAAAATCAGTGATTCAAAATAATCATGCCTTGGACACACATGGAAGGTGCAACCAAAATCCATAACCCAATTCTTCTCAATCTCAGAATTTGAGACAACCAGAACATCAACAATTTCATATTCTGCTTGAGCAATGTCCACATCTCCTGGTTCTTGATATTTCTTTGAATCTTTTCCTCTTCTTTTAGGGCAATCCTTCTTGTAATGTCCCTTCTTGTGACAGTGGAAACATTTAAACTTGCTTTGAGATTGATTTCTGGATTTTGATCTATGCTTATTTGACTTAAAGCTTCTCTTTTCTGATCTACTTCTCATCATATTCAAACCTTCTGCATTGCTGTCAGTCTTTGATTCCTGCTTCCTTTGCATTTCCTTGGTTTGAATTGATGACTGCACTTCTTCAAGAATAATGGTTGGATCTCTTCCAAACAGCATAGCATCCTTAAAATGCTCATAGCTGCTTGGAAGTCCATTAAGCAGCATTAAAGCTTTGTCTTCATCCTCCATCTTCACTTCAAGATTCTCAAGATCATCAAGAAGCTTGTTAAATTTAGCAATTTGATCTGACAATATTCTTTCCTTTGCCATCTTGAAAGAATAGAGTTGTTGTTTCAAGAAAAGTCGATTTGCCACTGACTTTGTCATGTAGAGAGATTCCAGCTTTAACCAAATTGTTGTAGCTGATGGTTCTCTTGCTACTTCCCTCAAAGCTTTGTCTCCAAGGTACAAGATTATTGTGCTCTTTGTCTTTTCACTTAAATCTTTCTTTTCTTTTTTAGACATTGCTGCAGGAAGAGAAGATTCACCTTTCAAAGCATCACCCAATCCTTGGTGTATCAAGACTGCTTGCATCTTGATTCTCCACAAGCCAAAATCATTTGACCCAGAGAACTTTTCAATGTCAAACTTGGTTGAACCCATGATTGATCTTCTTCTCTTCTCCCCACAGACAATGCCAATTTTTATGGTTCAAGACCTACAACTAGTTTCCATGAAAAACCAGAAAAAACAGAGCAACAGAACAACAACAGCAAGCATGCATAAAGCTAAATGTAACAACCCGTATATATATATATATATATATATATATATATCCAGTTCATTAACATTGATTTATGGTCATTAAGCGCAGCAATTATCACAGATAATCAATTCGAAAGCGATAAATAAAATGACGTCATCCACCGTCATTAACAACACCCATTATACATCATATATGGTGAATTCTCATAATATACACTGTGTATACATAACAAAACTATACAAATCCCTCTCCGGGAACAAAACAATAGGCATAAATCAAAATTAGAGCTAACATGCTCTCAACCCTATGCCTAAGGTTCTCACAGAACCTATCCCTGCTCGGGCCTTTTGCCCTGGGATCTCTCAGCAGCTCCATGAGTGTCATCTGCAAAACATAACCCCCAACAGGGGTGAGATAACAATCTCAGTAAACCCAGGGTTCTTGGAGGTCTTTCCTCCCCCTGGTTCACTTCCATGATATATGGTATTAAAATCAACATAGCACTATTCGCCATCATGGCTCTCATAACCAGTTCACATGTGTATTATCGCACCAATACCATTCCGTTGGACACTACCAACATCAGGAATGCAACACAATACAACACAACATATAACTATATGCACCATTGCCTGAGGGAAATCCACTCAGGACTTTACTCATACATATATGGCTTTTCTAAGAGAATTTCATCCACTCATGGCACATTCTCTTAGAAATACAACATATATAACCTGACCTACACATTGCCTGAGGAAGATCATCCACTGAATGACACTCATTCACTCAGGACTCTCACACACTCCCTGAGGAAGATCATCCACTGAAGGGCTCTCATTCACTCAAGACGCTTATCACATACTACCTTAGGAAGATCATCCACTGAAGGGCACTCATTCACTCAGGGTTCTCAACCACTGCCTGATGAAGATCATCCACTGAAGGGCACTTATTCATTCAGGACTCTTAAACTCTACCTGAGGAAGATCATCCACTGAAGGGCACTCATTCGCTCAGGACCTACGAAACATTATTACAGTGTATATTAGATACCTGTTCATCTCAATAACACAGTACACTATCACAGTGTACATCATACATGTTCATCTCAATCAAATATTAACTCACAATTTTAACACACATGCATCATGATATACAATAACCATAACTCCCTTAGAGTATGGTGGAACACAGTCAGTGGGAAACACTCCCAAGAACAAAGAGCTTATCTGCTCTCAGTACTGTACCGGCTCTCCCGGATTCGTGGTCACCACCACCAGTGATGTCAGAATCACGCCCTACACAAGAGCATGTAAACATCAATAACGGTCATCAACCGTTAGAATGACAAAACAAGGCTAATCCTTTTCATTAAACCTCTCTGTTTCTATCTTAAGGTTATCAGGACTAATCACCTCAAAGGCGATTCACAGACCCTCAACTGGATCTATCTCGGCCTATTCAACGTACTAGAGTCCCTACAAGACTCTGCATGAGCCAATTCAAAGGATTCACTTGCCTTAACCAGGCCAAATATCCATACTTGTCAAGTTTATCAGAACGGCTATTTCAACACATATTCGTCGTTTATTTAGCCTCCTAATCATCTTTTGTAAAGGTACCTATGCTCAAACTCATCATTATATCAACATTCTTCCTACTCATACAGATGTCAGAGTCAAAACTAAACTTTATCAATAGTCATGATTTAAAGCTCAAACTTCATCAGAACAACCTCCTGAGCATACTTTTCAACAGAATCCAAGCCTAATTTCGACTCCAACTAGCTCATTTATTCAAAATTCATCAAAACTCATCAAGAATCATCTTTCAGAAATAACAGGTTAAAGCTTAAGTTTCTTACCTCTAAACAGTCGAGGAAGGTTAGAGGATAGCTTTTCCAAGCTTGAACGCCTCTGAAATGACTCATTTCTTCTCAAAATCCAAGCTCTGAGGATATTCCCTAGAGAACGGGATTTCTCCGATTGGCTATCTTTTCAAGAGATTGAAACTAGGATCTAGCTCATCTCGAGGTTTTAATCACTTTCCTAGTTGGTTATCAAGTGTTTAGGTCAAAGGATAAGCGGTTATGGAGCTTCCAAACTCAACAATGGAGGAAATGGCTTAGGGAAGGAGAGAAATCAGATTTTTTCCCAAAAATTTGTGAAAATCCCTTTATATAGGGTGCCTGCCCGAGATTTGGCGCTCTTGGCGCCATTTTCACGCCTCCAGCGCCAAATTCCAGAGAAAAATGGCCTTCTGGCCATTTCTGGCCGTCGCAAAATCCATCGCTAATTCCGTCGCTAACACTTTTTGTGACGGAATATAGTTAAATTTAAATTTTTCTTTCTTTTTCTTCTATTTATTTAACTTTGGTTATTATACTAAACCAGAAAAACTGATTTAAAACACACAAAGATAAGAGGTAGAAGATGAACACAAGCAATTACGTGGTTCGGTCACAAAGGACCTACATCCACAGGAAAAGAAGCAAAACTTATCTACTATGGAGCAAGAGTTACAAAGATCTTTGTATACAATAGAATCTTGCTTGATTCTTCACTGTTTAGATAACAGCCTCAAAGATCACCACCAAGCTTCACTCTATTTCTCTCATACACTCCAATCTTTCTCTTATGTGATTTCTGCCACTACCCACAGTCTCTCTACCTGCAATGATCTCACTACTACCTCTCTATATATACACTAGAGAACAAGCTATCAAGAAGAAACAACAAAACAGAAAATTGAAAACTAGTTAGTTGTTGACCACCAACTAACTTAACAGAAAAACTGTTTATAACTAATCTTGATAGCTAGCAAACTGATATAGAGACACATCCTCACCGACAAAGAAGTGGCAGAGAAGGTCAGCCAAGTATCCAACTATGATTCTGCTTCTGCCTCCAAATTAATTGCTATATGCTTTGATTTGCTTTAGCATAACATGATTAACAATGGTAGCATGATACGTATCCCATAATTGCTAGCTAATAGTAGCATGGGCACAATTTCCATCAAGAGTTTTGTTTTTGTAATTCTAGAGTGTTTACAGTTGATATTATATTACTAATCTCAATTTTTTATATTTCTGATCAGGTGTGGGGCCGAATTGCTCCTGGTTTAGCTTCCCAATTTGATTCACCCTATTCAATTCCAACTATCGCACCACGTCCGCTGCTTATTCTTAATGGTAAGACCCTTGTATGTATTGTACATTAAACATTTTCAAATTAAATCTAACTACGTACCTTATTCATATACAAATTCATGTAATGACAATTCAAGGTAACCACACTGCTGCATCATAGGTTTTTGCTTCTGTTGGATATATAAGTAACATTGTAGACCTCTGCATCCTCCGTATTGATCAATTTAGTTATTTTATTCATTTAGATTTATGGATATATATCTTTTAGCTAATTTAGAGGACGGTTCTGACACAATAATAAAGTTATGTCTTGGTGATTTGTTAGTCATGAGTTCGAATCTATAAACAGTCTTTTTTACATATACAAAAATAAAGATGTGTATAATATTATTTTCCCTTATTTTTTTAAAAGAGTCTTTGTACAATGAGATGCATAATTTTTTTTATATCTTTTAGCTAATTTGGAACTGAAGCATTTGATTGGTGTTGGTAACTCTAGGTGCGGAAGATCCTTGGTGTCCTCTTGGAGGCTTGGAAATTCCAAGAGCAAAGGCAACCAAGGCAGACAGAAAGTTTCATTGTTTAGATAATTTCAAGGCATGTGAACTTGTTTGGTCACTTTGGTGAGAAATTTAAACTTGCATAGTGTGGTTGAAGGAAACACGGACATGTTAAAAAATAGAGAGTGTCATGTCCAACATGTTTTGACAAGTTGACATAGTCTCCAACACGTGGTCAACAAATTTGACACGTTGACCATTTTTCGATACGTGAATCTGACACAGTCAAATGACATTTTCGTAAAAACATAACATTTTTAAAACATTATATTTTAAAAAAAAATAAAATATATTAATAAAATTGTTGAAACTTTGTTCAATGCTATTCTTTGTGAAACTTTGTTGTTCTTTACCTTCTTTCTTCTTTTTTAATGCACAAGATTTATCATAATCTTTTGATTTGTATCCTATATCCCAAATGTTTTATACAACACTATATATGTTTACTTGTAACGCATGCTTCCTCTTTGAATTTTTTTTTGTTACATTGATGGGTATTATTAGTTTAGTTTAATTTTTTTGTTAAATTATTGAATATTAAATGAAATATACACTATATAAATAAAAAATATTATTTAATATTATAAAGACGTGTTTCAATGTGTCGAAATTCATATTTTTTTAAGATTAATGTGTCAAAGAATTATGTCGTATCATATCATGTATAGCGTATAGTGTCGGTGCTAATTAGGTGTGGTCTTCCATTATTGATCTAATAAAAATGGATTTAACCGTTGGTTGAAACCTTCAATTTTCCCATTTAAACAAAGCACCATTTCGTAAAACACCTTTCATAATCAAAGTGGAAAGTAAGTCTCTTGAATTTAGCATGCGCTTTCCATAGTGTGGCAAACACATGACTGCATGTATATATATTGTTGTCTTTATTCGGTGATCAGCTTTACTTTTAATGCTCTACGTGTATATAGACTGAAACAATTTCTACTTCAGCTTTTAAGAAGTGAAACAACATGGAATAAAACAACACCATTTATGATGCATAGGTGTGTGCCGCTGAATAGAAGGGAAAATGGATGAGAGTAGTGTTGCATCAAATACAACCATTAAAACACTTATTTTGAAAATTGATTTGAAAACAGTTGACTCATCTTGTATTTATTATCAAGAATGATCACTCGTGCCATTTAAAAATTAACTTGACTAAGTTAACATGACATGCTCAGTTATGCACCAAATTCAATTTCACATTTGATTTATATTTATATTATTTATAATTGGTGCGAGTAAAAATATAATAATATTCTTTTAAAAATATTTATTTGATTAAATTAATTTTTTAATTCAATTATTAAATAAAATATTTTCTTACACAAAGATTAGAATACAAACAAATACTTGTTTGTATGTGATCCTTTATTTCAATATTAAATTAGTAGTACAGCAATCAAAATTAATTTACTAAGATAAATGCCTAACAACACTCCTAAATATCCTAATAGTATGAAATAATTTTTTTAATTAATTTCAAAAATAAACAAAAAAATTTAATAATTTTTTCTTGTATTATTATAGCTCTCATTATCTCTAGAGTATATCTAATAAATTAACACATAATTAATTTAAAAAGTTCCTAGCTAACTTATTAATTTAAACTCTAATGAGTTAACACATTTTTAACCAAATGACTCAAGAAAATCATCATTCATTATCCAATTATCTTGGTTAAGATCTTAATTTTATTAAAAAAAACTCAAACTAAGAATTATGGAAGGCTTGATTAATCATTAAAATATATCTATTTATTTATGTATTTATACAATTACTACATTAATTAATAACATTTTAAATCATAGTATGTTGTTCTCACTTATATTTTATTTATAAATAAATATAGATATGGGAAATAATTTATCTTATTAATTTTTCTAATATCCTATAAAATAAATATTACATGAAAAGTAAATATTATTAACATCATAAAAGTACACAAGTCATTCAATAATTTATATTTAATAAATAGAAAGACTTGTAAGTAGGGGTGGAAACAAATCAGAACAGGCTTGATTAAGTTTGACATTAACCTGATTTAAAAATATAAAATCTGGTCTGACCTATTTGCATGTTATAGGTTTTTTTTAGGTTTGGTCTGACTTATTTAAAAGTTTGGTTTGATCTAAGAGCCTATTAAAAAACTTATCATTGATATGAATATAGATATTTGTAAATTTAAAATCAAATTTATTTTAATCTTTCTTATTATTTTTTTTTCTTTTTCTATATCTTCCTTTCCTTTTTTCTTTTTATTATCTTTCTTTCCCATTTTTCTTTCTTTCTTCCGTTCCATATTTTTTTTCTTTTTTTTCTATTTTAATATTTTTCTTTCCCTTTTCCCTTTTTCTATTATCTTCCTTTGTCTTTTCTTTTTTTCTTTTTACGTTTTCTTTCTCCTTTTTTTTTAATATTTTTCTTTCCCTTTTTTTATTCTTTCCATTTCATCATTTTCCTTTTCTTTTTTTAAAAAATAAATATTTTTTCTTTCATTTTCATTTTTTTAAAATATTTTTGTTTTCCATTTTTTTGACAGCCAGACAAAATTAGGATATGACAAATTGATAATATATATATTAAATAAGTTAGCCTGACAGACATAACATGTTTTTTTTAAACTTGAACTTAACTTTTTTATTTAAACAAATTTTTCAAAAAATCTTAGATTGACTTTTATAATAAACAAGTCACGCTATACCAAAGGTCTATGATAGATGACCTCACTCATTTCCATCCCCACTTGTAAGGAAAAGTTATAGGAAAGTTTAAACTATTCTATATAAAGCTAGGGGGAAAAGAGGCACTTGTATCTCACTATTTTTTATATTTCTTTTTTTAAAAGAAAGATAATGAAGGTTACATAATAGTTATATTAAGTAATATACACAAGTTTAAATTTTTTTCTCAAAAGTTTGAGATCATTTTGATAATTTTAAGCGCATTAAAACAATAATGTTTACTAATAAAAGATGCAATTAAAATATCATTTAATTATATTTCATGCACTATTTAATTACAAATAAAATAATTTAAAATATGTTGTGATAATGATGCAATTAGAGATATCATATCAATTACAAATTTATGGTGAAATAATTATTTGATAAATTTATTTATTCACTCTTTTACTTATTATTATTTTAAAAATAT
The DNA here is from genome assembly GCA_013407115.1 of Glycine latifolia. Classification (NCBI taxonomy): domain Eukaryota; kingdom Viridiplantae; phylum Streptophyta; class Magnoliopsida; order Fabales; family Fabaceae; genus Glycine; species Glycine latifolia. The sequence goes on along the minus strand of CM023944.1, from coordinate 7,674,248 downwards.
ATGGAAGTCATCAAACACAAATATATTGTGATTCTTCTTATTTCTTCCAATTAACCAGCTTAATCACCCAACAAGTCAAATGATATATAAAAGGCTAAAATAAAATTTTGATTCTTTATCTATAATTTTTTATTTAATTTTACATCTTAAGTTTAAAACTTTTTACTTTGCCCCTTAAATAGTATTTTGCTAAACTAAATTAATCTTTTAGTTAAGTTATCACACTAACTTACTAATAAGTTGACAAATGGTAAGATATCAAATCAACAAAAATTTACATCATTTGATAAAAAGACAAATTTGATCTAACAAATACATATATGAGATTAAAGTGAAACTTTTTTAAATTTAAGAGATTAAATTCATAAAAAAATATAAATAAGATATCAAAATTTTATTTTAGCCCATGTAACATTATGTTTTTTTTTCTTTTTTCTTTTTCTTCTTTTGTTTATATTTTTTAATCTTTCCCTTTCTTCTAAATAAATCATTGAAATTGTGAAGAAGCAAAGTTGATGAAGAAGGAATTCAGAAAAATAAGTAAAATTTGATATAATGATGATGATGATTATATAATGAAATAGATTAGTTAGTTTTAATCCATTTTCACGCCGTATGTCCATGTAACTTAGGGAATGTTTCTATACTTTCTGTTGGATATTGGTTGTTTAATGTAAACAAACACAGCATCAATTCCTTTGTCGTAATCCTTGTTAAACAATAGGGAAAATAAGTATCAAAGTGCTCACTGAGGTTTGTCTTTGATAAAGTCAGGAACTGAAGAAGCTTCGTTGCAACTCAATATTATAATTTGATCGTCCTTTTTCATTTCCCATACTTTCTTGTAATATATTCAACAAACGACGTGATTTCCCCTTCCTCCCCTAGTCCCCTCCCTCACAGCAACTTGCATCTATGAACCTATAAATAGGTTAAATTAGTAAACGATGTACTATCATTGAGGATAAAAAAAAAACAAATTTTATTCCTAAACATTACACGCATTGACAAAATCAACGAGATAAAGTCCACGAGATATATTAAGCCTTGAATCAATTGACAAAGTAGCAAAATAAAAACATAAATGATCACATAAAATCATTAAGTGAACATTTTAATTTATAGGCATCCACTTAGCTTCTTTTTCCAAAAATTTCAGAAAAAGCGAAAAAGGCCACTGGTAAGTACCACCAATGCACCTAAAAGTCCGGTTCCCACGAGGCACGTAAAATGGCGGAAAAAGAAGCCGTTGTAGAAGCTCAGAGCAAGTTCCGATCAGAATTCCTTCAAGTCCTGCGTAGTAAGCGACCCGCTCAAGGTATAGAAATTGAAGTTCACTCACTAACTTCCCTAATCTCGCTATGTATTGCGCAACGATTCTTTTAGTGAAATCTCGTTGGTTATATATATGTTTCAGTTCCACTAACAGTCGAACTCGCCAAGCCAGTTACGAATCCTTTGCATCAGGACTCTCCTCCATCGATCGAAGAGGTATCTTATCAACATTTCTTCTTTCAATTTCTACTTAATTTGCTGCTTCAATCGCATGAGAACCTTTTACAGATCGAGATAATGGAGTCGTGTCCGAAGGCTGATAAAGAGAACCTTGAAGACTTGCTCGAGGAGGAGAATCTCTACTTGAATATAGAGGTAGGTAACTGATTAATTCGATTTTTCCTGGAGTTGAATGTTGAATCGATAATTTTGTTATTCCGATTCGATTTTGAGCGCGAGAGAGAAATTCGTCGAGTTTGAATCGTAGGAAGGAGAGCAAGGACGGTTGCCTTTGTTGATTTTGAAGTTGAAGGAAAGCAATAAGCAGAGAAAGAGGCCTACAGTTGTTTTTCTTCACAGTACGAATAAATACAAAGAAGTCGTGCGTCCATTGCTTAAGGTTAACTGTTAACACTTAACACTACGTCTTCTCTGCAATTGTACAGTTCTTTTGTATGCCTGTATGAAAACGAATTTTCTTTCTGGCTTCGGTTTCTTGGTGTTTTAGGCGTATGCTTTGCGAGGATATATAGCAATTTCTGTTGATTCTCGTTACCATGGAGAACGTGCTACCAGCGCAACCACCTATCGCGATGTATGTGATTTATTTTTAGGTTTAGTCCTCCTGATAAATTGCGCAATTTTATTTAGGGAAAAGTTTTAGTCTGAACTCGTACTTCAAATTCTTTATTTGAAACAACGAAATTTAATTTAGGAAATGATTTGCTTTTGAAATCTTTTTGATTTTAGGTTGTGTAACTTAAATTTATTTGGATTTGATTGCAATTCAGTTTTAATTATTTAACTATGCTCCCCTTATTAGTTGACTCATTTACATATCCAGAGTGATGGTAATAAAGTAAACTTCTTAAATAAAAGGAATTGTAAGTTAAAATAGAATCCTGGTCTGTAAATTAATTCAAATAATTATTTTTAATGAATTCCAAACATAATAATTTGATTATTAAATCAAATCAAAGTTGTATTTGTTTACAGGAAAATCAAAGTTGTATTTAGTGGTTCCGAACACAGTGTATGCAATTGGCCCTGAAGAATATAGGTTAAGCTTTAGGAGAAGTAATTTGTTTTATAAATTTATTGGTTTTCTGTTCGTATTGTCCTTATATAAAGAAGAAATGGACTTTCTTCTGCTTACATATTTATTTAAGATGGAAAGTTAAAAATAAGTCATCTATATAAAATGCAAAACTGATCATGTTTTGTTTTACTTTTGTTTTGGCTACAACCTCCCCGACAAAAAATACACAGGCACTTATTTCTGCATGGAAAACCGGTGAGACGATGCCATTCATATTTGACACGGTAACTTATTATTTATCTTGCAGCTTTACCATATGGAGCCACTTAATGCTCCAACTGATTTGTTTGAACTGTAATTAGGAGTTATGGCTGTTTAAACTTACGATTAGTTTGGTTCAGAAATGGTGTATTATTCCTTGATCTGACAGGTCTGGGACTTGATTAAATTGGCAGATTATCTAACACAGAGAGAGGATGTAGACCCTTCTAGGATAGGAATCACTGGAATATCACTTGGAGGTTGGTTGAGAGAAGTTGAAAAGAATATGTCAGATGGCATGTTTGATGTGACTCATCACTTTTATAATTCCTTGATGCAGGAATGCATGCATGGTTTGCTGCAGTTGCTGATACTCGCTATGCTGTGGTTGCTCCTCTGATTGGCGTTCAGGTGGCATTGAATGATTGAGAAAAGCTTTTATTTAGCAAAATGTGTTTCTGAAACAACAATTTGAAAACTTTAGTGCTAAATGCTTGCAGGGATTTCGATGGGCCATAGACAATGATAAATGGCAGGCTCGAGTTGATAGTTTAAAGCTTCTTTTTGAGGGTAACATAATGTCAAATGAGTTTCTGAAGTTTCTTTCATGTTTTACCTGTTTTCTTATCTTTGCTTAAGTTACTTCTCCTGGTAACTTCAATTTTGGTTTATATAATTTTGGGATCACTATTCATACAAATCCTGTAATCTTGTAGGTAGCAGTTTATACTTGTGGTCTATAGTGTATGATTTCATATGCAACATTAAATAAATTCTTAAAATTGATGATGGCTATGGATTAAATTAAATGGTGAAGTTGGAACGGTGTGTCAGATCTATAAGGGAAAATATGACATGAATCTTAGTCCTATTTGTTGGGTACTGTTCATTCAAGCATGCTAACAGTGGAAAACTGAACACGTCCTGAAGATACTTTGGTATATCTATCCCTAATGCTGTTAGTTTTGTGGATGCAGTGGCTCGTGATGATTTGGGTAAAGGTGCTATTGACAAAGAAGTGGTGGAGAAGGTCAGCCAAGTTTTTACGAATCCAACTATGATCCCGTCTCCAAATGAATCATTATAAGCTTTGATTTATTGCTTTAACTAGACATGATTACAATAATGGGTACCATGATACGTATCCCATAATTGCTAGTTATTCACCTACTGGGCACAATTTCCATCTAGAGAGCTTTGTTCTTGTTATTCTACAGTATTTGCAGTTTATACTTGATACTATATACTAGTCTCAATTTTATATTTCTGATCAGGTGTGGGACCGAATTGCTCCTGGTTTAGTCTCCCAATTTGATTCACCTTATTCAGTTCCAACTATCGCACCACGTCCTTTGCTTATTGTTAATGGTAAGACCCTTGTATATATAGCACATTAAACATTTTCAAATTGAATCGTGCTATCGTATTCATATACAACTGCATGTATTGACAATTCAGGGTAACCACTCTGCTGCAACATAGGTTTTTTGCTTCTTTAGGACATATCGTAGACCCCTGCATCCATCCGTATTGGTCAATTTAGTTATCCCGTTCATTTAGTTTTTGTGGATTTTTTAGGCTAACTTGGAATTGAAGTATTTGCTTGGGTTTTGGGAACTCTAGGTGCGGAAGATCCTCGGTGTCCCGTTGCAGGCTTGGAAATTCCAAGGGCAAAGGCAAGCCGGGCATATGGAGAGTTTGACTGTTTAGATAATTTCAAGGTATGAACTTGTATAGTTTGGTCACTTTGTTGAGAAATTGCCAGTGATCTTCCGTTATCAGTTTAATAAGAATAGATTTAACTGTTGGTTGAAACGTGCAATTCTCCGGTTTCAACAAAGCACCATTGCATAAAAAACCTCTCATAATAGAAGTGGAAAGGTAGTCCCTTGAATTTAACACGCGCTTTCCAAGTATGGCAAACACACGAGTACATGTCTATTGTTGACTTTATTTGTTCAGCTTGACTTTTAAGATTTAATCGACATAACATCTCAAGTCATGGGCTCTTAAAATTTACATTTTGGTCTAACTGAATTCTACAAAACCACTTTGTAGGGTGAGAGTTCCCTCCCACTTGTATATACTTTAATTTAGTCATTTCACTAGTGGATTTTTATGTGAAATTTCCAACATCGACACCGTTGAAGGTGCAGCCTCTTATATTGGATGTGATTGTGAGACGCGCTTAGCCGGGTGTTTGGTTGGGGATTCTTTTTGGGTATGTTTGGAAATAAGTTTTGGAGGGAAAGAAAAGAGAAATATTTTAGTTTTATATTAAGATGGTGTCCTAATTTATGATTGGTTGCTTTGAGATGTAGATTATTACAGAACCTGGAATTGGACACCAATTAACGAGGCTTCAGGTGAAAGAATCATCTTATTGGTTTGACAGGTTCTTGAAACCTTAGCCCGTGCCCTCATGTGTTCTTCAAGCCTATGTGGTTGTTGCTCTTGCTCATTGCCTCATTTCTGTTGTCTTCGTATGATTGTGTCATGATATCAAAGTCAATAAATTGTCAAATAGAAATCATCACTAGGATGACTTTAATGTAGTTATTATAAAAATCAATAGATTTATTATGTATAATAGTGTATAATTGAATGATAGTTCAAAAAATTTGTATACTATCATTACATATATTATTTATTCAAAATTGTCCGCCCCATAATCAATAGCATGTTAATTTTATCAACATTGTTCGAGGACAAAATCATTTTTGTACAAATTTGTAAAACATGGTAATATTGGTATTCAAAGCCGGTTTTTATCAGAATCAATCCTCCAGAACAGGCTAAAAACAGGGTACTCAAAGGCCGAAGCCAATTCACACTAATTAAACGTAATTGCACTAACTCAGTATTTTCCAAGCAACTTTTTTTTGGTAGGCTTGAGTACTTTTTTTATCTTACAATATAGTTTTTTTTTTTCATTTTTGTCCTTACAATTTTTTTTTCGTTGTAATTCTTGTAAAATACATTTTTTTTGCCCTTAAAACACTTTAAATAATATTTTTAATCATAAAAAAAGGACTTTGAATAGTGTAAACAAACATATTTTGTAAGAATTAAAATAAATAAAAATTACAAGGACAAAAATAAAAAAATGCTAAATTACATGAACAAAAAAGGTATCTAAGCCTTTTTTGGTATATAATGGCAACAAAAATATAGAATCTAAATCCTTATACATATTTTACAAAAGGATGGACTAAAAATTGACTATAAAAGTTTTACCCAGTCATTCTATTATAACTTATCATGCATAATAAATTTCTTCACTTCTAAAATAATTATTTTAAAATAATTTAAACAGTAATTTATAATTGAATAATAATATAAAATTATTTTACATGATAAGTTTATAGATATTAAACTTTAAAATAAGTTGACTAAAATTAAACTTTTTAATATGAATAAATTACAGACAGATACTCTAGAGGTTTTGTCAAATTACACAAAATATTCCTACATTTTTTACTTACAATAACCTTCCTTCCTTGTAAGGATACATGATATAATGTATTTTAAACCTTAGCGGAGCGTTTGTAAATTGTAAGGTAGAAAAAAAATATTAGTGCAAGTACTTTTTAAATAATTAAGTGAGGTTTGTGCAAGGGTGAAAAAAAGCATGATATTTCATGTAATTTGACAAAGTATGAAGGAATCTCAACGTAACTTGTTCTTTCAATATTTATAGAGAATAAAAATATGTTCCGCAAAACACGTTATTTAACCCTTCACGGCAACTTTTCTTAAATTAACTTCCAAATATAATTTTATTCCTGATTAGACGCATTGAACAGATTCAACGACATGATTATTAAGCCTTGAATTAACTGAGACGAAATTTGCAAATTATATCAGCCTTGAATCAACGACATGATCACATAAAACCATCCAATTAAATGAATATTGCTACTCGAAACATTTTTTTTTATAAGCATCTACTTAATTTCTTTTTTAAAAAATTTCGCAAAAAGCGAAAAACGATCACGCAACGAGAAAGGCCACTGCCCACTGGTGAGTACCACCGTAGCAGCTGGAAAGCAATGATGAAAGTTGTGTTGCACCTGCGACGCGAGTCCGCTCCCAACGAGGCACGTGCGGATTCTGTTTATCCACACGTGCCTTGAGCATTCAGTAGTTGCCGCTAACCCGCAAAGTCACTTACAGTAAGTAGAACCATCGCTCAAGCTAACACTCACAGTAAAATCCAAACAAAAATGGCGGAAAAAGAAGCCATTGAAGAAGCTCAGAGCAAGCTCCAATCAGAGTTCCTTCAAATCCTGCGTAGTAGGCGATCCGCTCAAGGTAGTTTAACAATCAAAATTCACTCTCTAATTAACTTCCACTATCTCGCTGTGTAGTGCAATGATTTTTTAAATCGTTCGTTGTATATGTTTCAGTTCCATTAACAGTCCAACTCGCGAAGCCAGTGGCGAATCCTTTGTTTCAGGACTCTCCTCCATCGATCAAAGAGGTATCAACAACACTCATAGCATTTTTTTTTTTTCAATTTCTGCTTCAATCCTGTAATCTTGTATCTACCACTTTCTATATGTAGCTCATGGTGTATGATTTAATATGCAACATCTAATAAATTCTTAAAAATGATGATGTCTTTTACAATTGGTAATTTATAATAGATTGCCTATGGATTCCGATATAATTACATGGTGAAGCTGGAATGGTTTTTATGTAAGAGCTAGAAGGGAAATAGGAGCATAATGGAATCCAATAGGGGTACTATTCATTCAAGCATGCTAACAGTGGACAACTGAACATATATTCTGAACATACTTGCGTTCATGGATGCAGTGGCCCGTGATGATTTGGGTAAAGATGCTATTGACAAAGAAGTGGTGGAGAAGGTCAGCCAAGTTTTTATGAAATCAACTCCGATTCTGTCTCCAAATGAATTGCTAAATGATTTGATTTATTGCTTTAACAAATTGACAATGCTTGGTACCATGATACTTGTCCCAGAATTGCTAGTTATTCACCCACCGGGCACAGTTTCCATCGAGAGCTTTGTTCTTCTAGTTCTAAACTGTTGGCAGTGGATATTATATACTGATCACAAAATTTTATATTTCTGATTAGGTGTGGGACCGAATAGCTCCTGGTTTAGCTTCCAAATTTGATTCACCCTATTCAATTCCAACTATCGCACCACGTCCATTGCTAATTATTGGTGGTAAGACCCTTATTCAAATTGAATCTGGGTACCTTATTCATATACAACTCCATGTATCGACACACTGCTGCAACATAAGTTTTTGCTTCTTTAGTATATATATACATCGTAGGCCTCTGCATGACTGCATCCATCCGTATTGTTTAGTCAATTTAATTATTCCATTCATTTAGCTTTTGTGGATTTTTTTAAACAAACTAGAATTGAAGCATTGTTTGGGTTTTGAGAACTCTAGGTGCGGAAGATCGTTGGTATCCTGTTGCAGGCTTGGAAATTCCAAGGGCAAAGGCAAAGGCAGAAAAACCAAAATAATATTTTTTTTCATAAAAAATTATCAATTTGGGGCTGTTTTGAAATTATTACAGTTGGGCGTGACTAAATCCGTCTCTAAATCGGTCGCTAATTCGGTCGCTAACAATTTTTGACAGAATTATATTTTTTATTTTTTTATGTTTGCGACGATAAATTCCGTCGCAAAAACTGTTAGCGACTAAAATAGAGACTAAAATTGGCGTGATTTAATTTTTTACGTAAAATATCATTTAATATTATTAATTGTTATTTTTATCTAATTTTAAAGTATTTTTAGATCGATCTTATCATAGATATAATATTTTTTTAATATTTTTATTTAAAATATATCATACGCATTTTGGATAATTAAGCTTGAGCCCCAAGTTATAAAATTTTTCAATTTTTTCAAATTCCAAAATAAAATTGAAAATTTGAATTAAATAAAATATTATATTAAAAATTAGTTATATAAAAAATCCAAAAAATATTAAACAAAATCATATAAAAATTTAGAAATTATATTAAATAAAATAATATATTAAAAATTAGATATACCAAAAATTCTGAGTGTATTAAATAAAATCATATAAAATTAAAAAAAATCTAAATAAAACAATATTAAAAAAAATAAAAAAGATCATATCTATGCTGAAGATCGGTCTAAAAATACTTTAAAATTAGATTAAAATAACAATTAATAATAATAAATGATATTTTACGTCAAAAATTGCCAATTTTAGTTTTTATAACAGTCGCTAACAATTTTTGCGACGGAATTTATCGTCGCAAACATAAAAAAATAAAAAAAATACATTTTGTTGAAAAACTGTTAGCGACCGAATTAGAGACCGATTTAGAGACGGATTTAGTCACGTCCAAATTTGGGCTTTACCAACTGCCCCATATTGGTAAATAGTTTCAAAACAGTCCCAAATTGGTAATTTTTTATTAAAAAAGTATTATTATGGTTCTTTAGCCCAAAGGCAAGCCAGGCATATGGAGAGTTTCACTATTTAGATAATTTCAAGGTATGAACTTTTACTGTTTGGTCACTTTGATGAGAAATTTAAACTTGCCAGTGATCTTCCGTTATCAGTTTAATAGGAATAGATTTAACTGTTGATTGAAAGGTGCAATTCTCCTATTTCAACAAAGCACCATTTCATAAAAAACCTCTCATAGAAGTGGAAAGGAAGTCCCTTGAATTTAACATGAGCTTTCCAAAGTATGGCAAACACATGAGAGTGCATGTATATTTTTTAATTTATTTTGTCAGCTTGACTTTTTAAGATTTAATAGACTTAACGTCTGAATCTCAAGTCATGGCACCGTTGTATGTGCAGCCAGTTAAGTTGGATGTGATTATGAGAACTCAATGAAGTGTTTGGTTGGGCATTCTGTTTAGGGTACATTTGGAAGTAAGTTTGGGAGGGAAAGGAAAGAGAAATGTTTTAGTTTAATATTAAGAGGGTGTTCATGATTGGTTGCTTTTTTTTGGTCCAAGTTTATGATTGGTTGGTTTGACATGCAGTTTATTGCAGAACCTGGAATTTGGCACCGGTTAACGAGATTTCAGGTGAAAGAACCATCTGATTGGTTTGATAGGTTTTTAAACCCTTAGCCTGCCCTCAGATGTGTTCTTCAAGCCCTGTATGGTTGTAAAATATAAACCAACTTGCTCTGGCTCGTTGCTTCATTCCAGTTGTCTTTGTGTGATTGTATGCGTCATGATATGAACAAAGCAGAATGTTTTTTACCTGTTTTATAGTCCAAGAGATTGCTAATCGATATAAAATGTTCCACTTTTGTCTGACCTCTATTCGTGCCTAGGAAACAAGATTGTTATGTACCTCGGATACCCAATTGTCAGGAAAATTTGTCTCTCCTAGTAGATCGGAAGAAATTAGATGGGACAGGATTATTTTAGTCTCCATCAATATCTGGGACAAATTAAATATTTTTGTTATATGTTATGTGAACATTAGTTGAGACTATTGATATATGATAGTCTCAAATCATGTAATATTTGCTAGTAGCAAGGGTTGTCTTACAAAATAAAGTGCCAGAATTAAGTCATTATGGCCTTGTCTCAAATCATGTAATATTTTCTCGTAGCAAGGGTTTTCATGAGTGAAATTACAGTGGGTTCGAAAAGGAATAGGATGCGAGGTAGCGAGGATTTTCATGAGTCAAATTACAGGGCGTTCGAAAAGGAATAGGACGTGAGGGAGCCGGTCAAACCATGATCAAGGTAGCATGTGAGGCTCACAAAAACTCAAATGTTGGTGGCACAAGGATGGTTTGGAGGAGGGTCATGACAACCTTACCGAAGGGAGGGACTAGAAGAGGAACTGAAATATGTTCATAATGTGGTAGCTAAGAACGTTGGTGGTGACAACCAGATAGAGGTGGTGGCAGGCAAGGTGGTCATTGGTGAGAAAGAGGGGCATTGTCCAAGGACAAACGGGAAAAAGAAGAGAAAAGCAGAAAAGAAAAAATAAAACCATTGATTTAAAAATTAAGAAATCAAACGGTCCTAAATGGCTTTCCCACGTGGGAGACATAAGGTGGTTTCCCACCTAAGTCTGCGTCTTGATGGTAAAAAGTAGTGATATTTTATTATGTTGAATTGTTTGAATTGATAAAATTGTAATGAAATAAAGTAGGTTTATGATGAAATGGATTCCATCTAATCTCCTAATTTTTGTCTCCCCCTCCCTACCAATTTGCGGTATAAGATGGAACCAAAATCACAAAATTATTAATTTAATGAGATATTTTTAGTGAATCCAAAACATATCCCAATTAAAAGTGAGAAAGTAATGTTTCTAGATACTAAATACACTAAGACTGAAAATCAAACCCTTAAATCACATGCTTAAAGTACATGATTAGTTGCGATGATCCCCAAGAAGCTTCTTCCTCCGAGATCACGGCCATCAGATATAAGTGAATCCCAGTCCCATTTATATTCAAATGGCTAGTCCACAAGGAAGAAATAAAAGGCTTCCACCAAAAGAAATTGCACAGCACAATATGCTGCTACGAACTCAAGTTATTGAATGCAACCTCGAGATATGGATTTCATAAAACTGAAGCAATCAAGGATTACTTGAATATTTGAGATCATTCTGGCACGAATCCAGATATGCGAGGTCACACCAACACTCTGTACATTGTGTACAAGTCACTACTTTAATACAAATCATCAAACAATCAATATCCTGTCGTAAATGTATAGATTTCAAACAAATTAAGATTGGAACACAGAACTGATGTATCTACCGCCAACTTGTTACCTAGACAAAAATAGGAAACAAGTTATCTAAAATCATTCAGCCTTTCTTTGGCATTGCTGCAAGTCTCGTGTACATTCTTGCCATGGATTGATACCCTCTAACATCCCCTGAACGCAGAAGATTGCCTATAATAACAACAAATGAATATAAGTGGCTGAAAAAAGGTCTCCTTTCATACCTGCACAATCTCTCTGTTTCAATCCCTACACCTAGAAACTATTTGTTTGTCCCTACACATGCACTTTAATCCTTTTAGTCCCTACAATTTTGGACAACAGTGGCTAAAACGGATTAAAGAGTGTACGTGTAAAGACTAAAACGAGTAGTTTTTAGGTTTAGGGACCAAATGAGTAATATTAAACCTTTCATTATAAAAAAGGGATGAGCTGATGGCGTAAGGATTTGAAGTTCTTTATTTTCCCAACAATGTCAAAATTTTAATGTAGATAGTTTTATAATCAACAACAAAAATCTAGAAATATACATGTAAATTCAACCATCACACACAGTTAAAGACAACAAATGAAACACCAGATTCTAGATCACCACCTCCCCATCCATTCTCTCAAGCACGATCGATAAGCATGTGGATGTATAAAATAGTTAATTGGCATATCTTTGGTATTTCCTCAAACCTCAAATCCAGCTTCAATTTGGTCATCCATAAGGAGGTAAATATATAATATGAAAGGGTATCATATGAATTCAAGTCTTTTTCTTGCATTCTTTCTTTTGATTCCATGCAACTAGAGACAAATGAGAAAACAATATAAAGTGGAAAAAGTTAAACAACCTGAATCACAATTCAGTGGGCTGTCAGGTTCTGGATGGGCCATCAACGCAATTATAGCTCTACAGACAGATTGAAGTGTCCAAGCGGGGCTCCAAGCATTTTTCAAGATATCTAGGCAAATCTCCCCAGTCTGGAAAATTACTAGATGTTTAAACAATTGTAATGAAAAAATGTCAAGAACTCCAAATCTAAGAGAAAAATGTTATCCATCAACTTATAAAGAACAGGCAATCAAACTCAAATCAAAGACTTCCAATTTTCAATGAGTTACTTATGAAACTGAAAGGGGCTAATAGTAGGCATAGAGCTTAGGTTTCTTTTACTTATCAGCCTTCCATAAATTGTTGACATTATTGCACTTTCCACCATTGAGAAGGTAATCATTTTCAAACTGACACCAAGCACAAACAGTCATCATTTTCAAACATCATACATAAGCACGAAGTATAGCTATAATAAAAGTGACAGAAATTATTTCATTTCAACATTGATAATTCATAGCAGGGCTGCTACCAGGATATATAATTCCATCATTCCCCATGCAAACAACTATTTGTGTCTGTTTGATGCACAGAATCAGGCATTGAATTGGGGCTCGGAATTGGAATTGTGACATTTTTAAGTTCATCTAGAAAGTTCAATTCAATGGAATTCTAATATAATTAATAGTTAAAACTAACACTTCTCAATTTCTAATCTCTGAATTACAATTCCTAACCTCATTCTCACTATTCAGTTGTTCTCCCTGTCTTTGTTTCTCCCGCCAAGGTTATCAAATCAAGAGTCAAATTGTGAATCACCAAGCTTATTTTTGAATCATGAATCTTAATTTGTATCGAATAGTAAGATTCCAAGACAATGAAAAGTTATTTCAAATATATCATATAGATGATATATAGTGTTCAATGAGGTAATTTTAAACTGGAAATAGATAAAACTTAACCATAAGTCTTATAAAACAAAATTATTAGTTATATATGAGTTTGGAAAGCTTTTATTTTAGAAGAATAGAAACACAGCGATGAAATAGCCAAATAGAGTGCATGCAATGAACGATTGGATGACAACTAAAGTAGTGGAATAATCAAATAAGTAAGATCAAAAGTGCTACTTCAATTCCTTCTCATTTAACAATTTAAACTTATATGATTTTCATAAAAAAAAAAAAATCATGAGAATTAGTGAAAGTAAACAAACAGATTCATTCATGTACCAAAAACACAAAGTCATTTGAGATTCATCTTATGATGCAAATCAATAGGTAGCCAAATGGTATCAAATCATAGGCTTTGAATCATGAATTGTAGGATTCTAGTAACTATGCCTCCTGCTACCACCACTGTCATTGCCACCCCACCATCACAACTCCTACCACCAATTTTTGCCATCACCACTGCCCCCCCCCCCCCCTTCGCCCCCACCTCACCCTCACACCACCTCTGTTGTTGCAACCAGTGCCATAGCCATTGCTGCTGCCACCACCACCACCCCGCCATTATCCCTGCCACCATTGCCACAGCCGCTATCATCACCAATCACTACTGCCGCCACCCCTTCACCACTACTGCCACCATCTCTTTGCCCACCGCCACCACTGCCACCTGAGGACGACATCTTGTATTCAAACCCAACATAATCCTACCCATAACTACCCCCCCATTTAAAATGAAGGTGTCAAAATGGAATTGAAATTCAACTTAGAATTATAAGTCTAAGCTCTAATTCCTTACACAATCCAAACATAGGATATATAATTCCAAACCAATCAATATTGAAATTGCAATTACAGTTTTGAAACAATAATTCTAATTCCATTCACAAAACAGACACAGAGATACTTTTTTAAACTGTGCATCACTTAAAAAAAATCAAACCATTCTTCAGAGAAAATTGTGAAATAAATTAGGATAATATGACTCTCTTCAGAAATCATACAGTTTACATGGGGATCCATCCTACCTTAAAATGCACATTTGGGTGAAATATTTTAGTCAAAAACCGGACTTGAGGTGGCTGTAGAGGATACTGCTCCGGAACAGAAAAGGCAAGCAGGAACACACCACCCTCATAAGGAGTCTCAGAGGGTCCCTAATTGTGAACAAAACAAACCAGAGCAAATTTCAGAATCATCACCAACAAGTTGTAATTGACAAGCCTTAGTTAGCATACCTTGATAAGAGCGGTCCATTTAAAAATGTTTGAATCATCACAAACTAGTTGAATATCAAGATCAACAGCCTTTTCTCGCTGTACCTCTTTGTACTCCTTGAACAACCTTGCCCGCGATGCCTGCATGAAAAACACAATCCAAAGCCAAAAAGGCCTTATTGAAGAATCAACCTCAATATAATTGCAAGACATGGCATCAAAATCAGAAACAAACCACCACCTTGCAAAGTTAATAATTCAAGGCACCTAGTCCTAACTATCACCAAAACAATTACATTCATTCAGATTCATGATCCACAAGACAATTGCGTCCATCGCTTCAACTCTTAACATAAAAACAATAAAATAAAATAAAAATTAAAACAGATAGTGAGTGGCAACGAACCTGCATGGTGGATATGCGCAACCTGGAAAACAATTTAACTGCAGTGTTAAGAGATATATTTCATTATACGTTTGTGGGAACAAAATTGAGAAACCGTAAACAAGATTCAAGGAACAGAGAATGGTACCGTGTCTCACGAATCCGTTGATTGAATATCTTTGGATTTCACGAGATGAAAGGAAGGAAGAATTGGTGTATCGCGTTGGGACAATTATGGATCGGAAATGAAAAGTGAAATGGGACTGTGCAAACCCTAGAACAGTGGACCCACCAAGAAGATTATAGTCTCTAGACCACAGTTGGCACCCGCGTTTTTTTCCCTGGATAATTTATTTTCCCCCGCTGAGATTCAATGAAGCTTTTAGTTAGCAACACCGATGGGAAGTGGGAACTAATCAGTAATATTTCCTGGTCAGAAATGGTACAAACAGTCACATTCTTTAATACTACTTTTTTAAAATATATTTTTATTATTGGCCAAAAATTATTAAAAATTACTAATTTTTATAAAGATGTATTGCTAACATTATCATAATTAGATCAGTTTGGATAAATGTCAACAACACACCCATATTTATATGTTTATATTTATTGAATAAAAATATTAAAAAATATGATAAATTAATTAATTTATTATTTATTTTTATTTTTAATGAGTTTAATAATTATGTATTAATTATTTAAAATAGTTTTATATTATTATCTTATTTTAAATATCATTATATGATTTTTAAGATAATTATTATATTTGTGTGTAATTAAAAAATACGTAAATTACATAAAATAAAAATGAAAATAATTAATAATGACATCTATTTTATAATATTTGTGTAATTTATATGAAAACATGTAAAAATGATAAAATATTAGACATTTATATAACTTCATTTATAACGACTAATTTTATAACAACTAGTTTTTTAACGATTAGTTTTACAACATAAAATTTTGAATATAAGATATAACAATGAGCTACATTGTTAAAATTAAATATCAAACATAACATCATCATCACCAATTCGAACATAAGAACTAAACTTTTAATTGAATAGTTTTTTCCTAATATGGTCACCATATTTTTCATGATCTTGGTGTTGCTATTTCGACAAGTTGGATGTATCATTTATGAGAATTTCATACTCCACACGTCTTTCCTGTTCTTGCATTCACCTTTCCTGTGCCTCATTTAACTGAATAAGTTTTAATGTGTTTGCATTTTTGTCATTCATTACACTTTCTATGCCAGATAAATTGAAAGTGTTAGAAGCTTCTTTTCCTTTGCTCTTTCTTTTTGCTGCTTTTTGTCCAATTGGGCGAGACATTAACGATGGCGTATCATATTCTTCGACTTCAATGACTGTGTCTGGGTTAGAAGATGACAAGTAATTTCTACCAACAGAAACCTTTGTTCTTTTTTTACACTTTGACGTAAATTTTGCATCAAATTTTGGTTTATCCTTCAACAACAACCAAGCATGCTCAAACTCAAATTTTCACCTGTATCTTGTGAATAAATCATATAAGCATCAATCATAACATTCTTCTTTGAACTTCCACTTCTCATATGTTTATCTGCTTGTTTGTAGCACCCGTTAAACTTTTGAACTGCAGGGTGGATTCTGTTCCATCGAGATTTCAATTGAGTCCAGCTTCTTTCACAAAATGTCCCGCTTAGATGCACATCATCATTGTTGTATGCTTTCTTTATGCTTGCCCAATATTGTTTTGATGTTTGATCGACTCCTATAATTGAATCCTTTGACACATTGAGTCACGATCGAACGAGAATCACATCTTCTGTCGCTGAGAATGTTGTAAGCGTTTTTTCCACTATCATTGTGGTCGTCTTCATCTAGTTGAATATTATCTACACCAATTGGTGATTGAACTTCATTGCTTGGGGGCTCAATATTAGATAAATAATATCTATAACACGTGTTCGGGTTTGTGGGGGTGATGATTGACTACAAAATTGTGGATTTTGAAAATTACCACTAGTAGGTGACTCTACATTAGATAGAGGATGCATATACCACCTGTGTGGAAATGATGGATACATAACATACTGAGATGAATTTTGAGAATTTTCACTGGTATAAGGTAGTAGTGGATACAGAACTTATTGTAGTGGATGTGGACTCCTTTGAGAATACATAACATATTGTGGTGTATGTGGTGGATTTTGAGAATTTTCACCGGTAGGGGTGGTTGATTTTGTAAATAACTATAAGCACTTTGGTAATTATTAACAGTTATTTTTCTACCAATGGCTATTTTTTAATGGTCATATGTCCTTTTCTTTTCTCTCTCTTGTGCATTTCTTTGTTTTTTTTCAAGAAAAAAAAACTTGCTTCTTCACTCCACGACCCTACACTCATGCACAGTCACGCCACCACTGTCGTGACCCGTCAGCAGTGGCGGATCTAGGACCCTGAGTTAGTGGGGGCAAACAGTGGCGGGGGTTCGGGGGCAGTGCCCCCGAAAATTTTTTTGTAGAGAAAATTTAAATCAACGTTTTATATACAAGGTTATAAACCCGCTTAAAATTATATTATATATATATGTATATAACTAACATTATTTGATTAAGAAAAATTCATCCATAATTCTATACTAAAAAATCCAAAATAACAATTGAATTTGATAACACAAGTGTATTAATAACAAAAAAAACTGTAAATAGCAACTACGTAAATTAAAACTCAAAAGCCCATTTCGAAAATGTAATTATGAAACTGCAAAAAGAAAAAAAGTGGGTACAGAAAGCAAATTAGGCCCAATCCATGGCTATTCTTATGAGCTGATTTTTCCTTCTCTTCTCATTGTAGCTGCCGGTCCTCCGCAAATACCCCAACGTGAGTCCGCCATTGGGTTCAAATGTATAAAATTAGTGAGGGCAAAATATAAAAATATTAGATAATTATATATAATTTTTAAAAGTGAGGGGTGCATTTGCCCACCCTCACTCCCACATAGCTCCACCAAAACACGGACCTCTCTCACGCAAACAACAACGGTTCTAGTTGAAATCATTAAATCTTGTTTGTTGTACTTTTGTTGGTTCTTGTTCTTTTATCTTTTTTTTACAAGGTGGTTGATCTGCATAATATTATTTTATTGTTTAGATTCAATTACACAATGTCTTCGCAAAACGGTTTCATCAACTAAAAAAACCATAGAAGCACTCTCCGTTTTTGTCCATGTTAGCATAAAGTTACATAAAGCATTACATCAACCGTCTATGCCAATGTCAACCCATCATGTTTAAGTCAAGTACTAAATTTTTTAAATTGGGAAATTAAATTCGCCCATTTAAAAAGGTGACCAAAATCACAGATTAAATAGGAACAAAAATGTAATTTAAACCTATTTAATTTTCCATGTTGCCTAGATACTTGGTATAAAATCAATGCATCTTAAAAAGTAGGGGTATCTTAATTGTTTGTATTGTAAATTATTTTGGCATTAATTAACTCTGTAATATTCTTCAATATAAATAAGACCATTATGCTGGATGGAAAACTAACTAAACCAAATTCAAAAAATATTCATTTCTCTCTTCTCACACTCCACGTCTGCAGCAAGACCAGACCCAGACCCATCATCCGATAGTTACTGCAGCCACAATCCCTACTAAAAATTTTATTCGACTCAATCTTCATTGTTGTGCAAGGCATGCTTTTCTCCACATTTCAGTCACCATGTAGGGTTAACTCCTCTTTTCCTTTAAAAATGCAGGCGAGAAATTAGGGAATGGAAAAATTGCGTGAAATATATTTCACGTAATTTCACCCCTAATTTTGAGGGAACACCAAACTTCTAGCCATAAAAACGTCCCATTACAGAGGAATAAAGATGCCACAAACTTCAGTTCAACCCATAGGATGTTCTCTCTATTTTTCTCCCTATGTTCAGTATTTTCTCTAGAAAAATTGTACATAATTTATTGCCAATTGCCAAACAAGCAACACTATATGGAGCAATAACAAAATAAATAATGTACATATATTATTATTTTTTAATATATGTAAAACTAAAATGAAAAGAATGAAGAAAAAAGAGGAAAATATTTAACAGGTGAAAAATGCAAACCCAATCACAGTTTTACATGCTACCAGTTCGGTCAGGAGTAGGTTTTGGTTTCACTTTTGCCATGTTAACAAGGTCCCCAAATAACTTATCTTCTGGCTTGGAAGGCTTCCCCGGTGGCACATTGGATGTAGAAGAAACCTGGTAAGAATTTCTCAGAGCACCATCATCTCTCACAGATAAACCATACATTTGCTGCTCAACATATTGAACCCTTGGTTGCTGACCATAGCCATATCCTCCGAATTGGTTGCCATACATCTGGTGAGGATACATGGAAGCCACAGGACTATTATACATTTGATGTGAAACCATACCCATATAGGGACCAGCAACACCCTGAATATGTTGCGGGTACAAGCCTAATTGATTGCTTTGAACATGGTTATTGATGGTTGACATATGACCAGCATTTGGCTGCATATACATTCCAACAGCTTGGTCATGCCCCATTGCTTGAGGTCCCTGAGGATGTGCTCCGCTTTGTAAACGCGTCATAACCATTTGAGTGACTTGCAGTGGTTGTGGGTATTGACTGCCTGCTACTGGACTATCATAGGCTGTAGGTTGCGCTTCCCAGGGAGGTGGCGGAAATGATCCACCACTTGCTGTACCTGTAAACCAGAAAATAAAAAAGGGTAAATGAAGCAAAAAATCCCAAATAAGAGAGCACAAATGCTATACATTGACATTCTCCCCAATCCAATCAGTCACCAACCCAGCAAATTACAGCCTGCCAGTTGGGAAAGAAAACGTTGAAGACCTATGAACTTGCCATGAACCAACTTAAAAGCAGCAATCAGAAATCAGAAATCAAAATTCATCACAGCAACTGCTAAAAAGAAGAGAATGCAATTGCAAAAGGATTCGAGTCAAACAGGAATTAAACACAATAAAGAAGCATAAAGTGCACCATAAACTGGTGAAGGAGGCTGTTGCTGTGGCGCAACCTGGCCATTCCAGGAAGGACCTGTGCTCTGCTCAAAAGGTGATTGCTCATACCGAGGTGATCCCACATTTGGCACACTTCCGTTGGGGTAAAACACCCCTTGAGATATGAAAGTCTGTTGTTGAAATTGAGGAGTTAACGGACTGGTTTGGCCAGCAACATTAATTGGCTGGGTATTAACAGAAATAGGTGCATTACTTCCATTAGAAAACATGTCAAAAAGAACAAGGGCATTCTGTTGAGACATAGGGCTGGCTGGCTGCTGTTCTCCTAGAGGAACAAGAGCAAGTGAAGTCTCTGCTTTTGGTGAGTTATAGTCGTCACCACTGAGTAGGTCCATTTTGGGATCAACCTTTGCAGGGGGGGCTGATCCATTTGATGTTGGGGGTGCAGGAAGCATTAACTGATTTAATGTTTGAGACCCAGCTTCAGCACTAGAAGACGATCTGCAAAAATATATTAAAATGAAAAGCCATATATAACCAGAAGACACCAGACAGGTTAAGTCAACTCGGAATTAATTTCATACACCAATCTGTTTCTGCATGTTTATACATGAGTAAATAACATATGCAAGTCTGCAGCCAAATTCTAGGCTTATTACCTAGTTCAACAAAGACAATAGATTCAACAACCAATACCAATATATGAAGCAATACACATTGATGGAAACTTCTGATGATGGCATATAACACTCCCAACTCCCAAAAATGACAAAAAACTAAACCATCCGAGATAAAATAATAGCACAAAAAATTCACAAAGGTTAGCTTTAAAGCTTACAGCAAAAAATCATCTTCAATATGACTCCTAACAGCAAAGACATCATTCCACTAGAAACAATACAAACAGCTTTCCAGGGTTTCATTGGCACATAGTTTAGAATTTATTTTGAATTATAAAATTTACTTGGTCAAACATACCAAATGGTAATGGAGTACACGGATTCCAATAGGGAATAAAAGGAATTATTTGAATTTTCATTGGGGTAAGACTCATAAAATCATATGCCAATGAATGCAGAGCAATAGAGCAGAACAACAATAGACAATGGATACCTCGCATCTGTTTGTTTACTTGTATCTCCAATATCAACCAAAGGACCATCAACATCTACAAGTGCTCCAGTAGGAACAGGCTTCCGTTTCTCGGTATGATTTTGAGCAGAAGTTCCTGAAGCAATGGATTCCTGCTTGGCCAGGACACGCTGCAGATCATCATTCAGAGCTAGGCCTTGGCAAAGCAGTGACTCATCCCTGTAAAAGTACACAAAATCATTCATGATTAATGGTTTTTTGTTTGGATTTAAAGAAGAAAATTTATTGAGAATAGAGTTAACATGAATCAAACATGTAAAGAATATATAATATGACAATAATTACATTGTAATGAAAAGGGAATGAGGCCTTACGCAGTTGAATTAACAAGGTGTACCACTCTCTGTTTGTATGTTCGACATTGCTCCACTAAATCAACAATAACTTCCTGCTGAAGCCCCTGAAAATAGAAGGTCATACATGAAATGTCATATATTCAATAGAATCAGTAGTTCTGTTGATAAAAACCTTAAGCTTCACAACATATTTTTTATTCATTTACATCATAATTTGAAAGTTTGGATTGAACAACTTACTTCTTTGTTACCAGGGTCTAATGCATTGAGCATTTCTGCAAGAACATCCATAATACCACGTGCATTCTGAATTTCGGACAAACTGGCAATAGAAAGTTCATTCAAAACAAATCAATGCATGATTATAGACGGTAGTCTGTACCACGTAGCCTAATTTTACCATCAACATAATAGTAATTAGAGAAATGATGACAATATACACACTATTATTGGGTATATTTTATGAGTCCCATTGAAAAACCTTGGCCCACTCTCTAGTTTCTGTTTTGCGAGACCCACATGAAATTCTCTAAATAAAAAAGAATAGGGTCATGCTAACAAGCACCCTAAGAACACTAGTTAAAGAGCATTTATTACACCCTATTAAATGCTTTCAATTACTTTAAAAAACAAGTATCAAATGAAAGATGATGCAACAACCATCTTAATTGATAAAAACAGTACCAAGGCTATTTACAAATAAACAATATCAACATCAACAACACCTTTAACCTAAGCTAATTGGGATTGATGGTAGATGAACCCAATGATAAATACAAGGAGGTTGAAAAAAAAGTGGAAGAGGAAGGGGAAATAACATAAAAGAAAAGAAAATAAGATAGAACAAAAGAAGGGGAAAGAAAGAGGGGGAAATGAAGAGGAAAATTACTAAAAATGAACTATCAGGAACATAGAGATAACAACTGGTCTAACCCTCCACCAAGCTTATAGTTTTTCTCCATTCCATCCTCCGTCAATCTATATCTCACTCTATTAAGTCTAGCTTACTACCTTTCCCCAGGTAAGTTTCGGTCTACTCTACCTCTCTTTGTGTCGAACTCTAGGTAACAAACTTTTATTCTTACCGGAGCATCCTAAGACCGTCTCATTATGTGCTCAAACCACCTCAATCTATGTTTCCTCATCTTTTCACTCACCGGTACTACTGCTATCTTTCGTCGAATATTTTCATTTCTTATCTTATCCATATTCGTATAACCACACTACTACCCTTATTTTATGTTATGTTGTCTATGTGCTGGCCAACATTCAACTCCATATAACATTTATAAAAGAAACAATATACCAGCTACAAAGAAAACCTAGATTGGTAATAGATATGGTTATGATACTGAACTATACTAGATTTATACTGCCTCCATTCCTAAAAATAATACTCTTTTAACTAATTCACATCTTTTAAGAAAGTTGGTTAAGTTAGTTAGTAGCATTAAATTTGTTAACAATTTATATTATTTTTCTTAAATTACCCTTAAAATTATTAGGACTCATCATCTCATTCTTTCCACTTAATGATTTTCTATCTAATTAATGTGTGTTTGTCATCTTCTCCAATCCTCATAAGAGAGATAATGAATTTATCATTAATTAACGGTATTTTGGTGAAAAAATAATTAATGCAAGAGGCAATTTGAAAAAAGTCTTACAAACAAACAAATTTAAAAAGAGTCTTATATTTAGAGACAGATATAATTAACACATTCCATCAAAGAAAAATCTGAAGATAGCATGGAATTAGAAGCCAAGAGATGAGTATCGATCAATATCAAGTTGTCAACTTCCTTATACATGATGACAAGAAAAGAGATAGAAATGTACCTTAGGGCTGGAAACTCAGACTCCACTGAGGACTCAGCTGTGTCTTGCCGAGCAACAGTGTCTCGTATATTTTGAGGGTATGATGACAATGGTTGTGTTTGTAGCGGTGTAAATACAGGTGCAGATTGCTCAGACCTCTGAGGGAATGCTGCCCCAGCACGCTGAAACAAACAAATCCTTTATAGAACAAAAGGAATAGATAAACAAATTAAATTTAAAAAATTTATGAAAATATTCTGATTGTAACCATCAACATTCAAAGTCAAAACCCATATAAGCAATCAGATGATGAGCATTATGTCCGAAAGGAAAGTGGCAAATGCTTCTTTTAAGAACTGTATCTTTCCTGTTTGTAATGAGTGGCGCTGAAATACTTGGTAAAAAAATCTCGATGCAAATAACTTGATTAACATACCAAAAGCTCCTGGTATGCTGCATAATACTGTGGATATCTTGCCCTTGGCCCTCCAAAAGCTTCTTGCCAAGTATCTATAAGAATCAATATCTTCTCTCTGACATGATAATCAGGCTACAATTTTCGTGATAAATATGATAAACATATTTTTCATGATGAAATCGGGTATAAAATAGGAAGGCTATGAAAACATCCAAGAAATATCAATACCTTCTTCTTTACTATTCTCACCATCTCATGAAGAACATCTCTCTCGGCAACATGCATGTGGACAATGTCCCCACAATTCTTTATGATTGTCTCCAGCAGCTAAAATATAGTAGTCAAATGGAAAACAAATGAGCTTTTCCAATTATTAAAGATGATACAGAAATTTTCTTTATACGCAGACTAGGTAGAATCCTCCCTATCTGAGCAAACCTAATTTATACAGATCTAAGGTATTCTCAGACGGAATTAATTAATTAAAACATCCAGGCAATCTGAACAAGGAACAGCAACTGCATTATGGAACATTCAATTTCCATATAAATCACACTACTGACTTTACTCCAAACTAGTTCAGAGAAAAAACTTCTATTTCAAACATCAAAAAGAAAATGGCACACTAATAGTCAATAGATAACAAAAGCTTGTATTGACTTTACTCTATCTATTTATCAATCAACATTGAAAAAAAATAATCCAAGGAATCCAATAAGTTAGTAGTTTTCTTCTCTTCTAATATTTTTTTTTATTTAATCCACAGGCATATATGGTAGTTGTGGAATGTGGCATCTATTATTCCTTAAATATACTAAGGAAATGTCTATTTCAGCAAGCAGAGAGCTTACAGTCAGTGCAAGAATTTGAACTCTAGGAACTTTACTTCCAATCCGCTTCTTTATACCTTTAACAACATCCTTTGCTTGCCTGATAAATCATAACCAAACTGAGTTAGCAAACTCTCAAAGACAAACCAGGAAACTAAATTATACTTTTATACATAAAATTCCAGTTAAACATTTATATCTGTTCCGGCCCATCCCAGATAAGCATAAATCGGTGGGCCCCAGGCAGATGTCCCCCACAATCGAGATACAATGCCTCAGTTAAGACAGAAGGAACCTGGAAACCCGACCTCTAGTCGGCTCAAGCAAACATCTCACTACGGATCATCTAGAGGATTCATTCCAGCACATGGTACGCGGGAAGGTACAGATCGCATTTATGAGGTATTGCCCACGCAACAAGACCCAGATACCTTTTCTTCTGCCACATGAGTTACGCCTTGTCATATAAGAACCTATAGATGGCCCCTGATCGTTGATCTGAACCAGGACAACATTAGTCCCCCCCATCTTTATCGCCGAAATATGGCTGTCTATCACCCCCAACCCACTGGATTTGGTAACTATAACGCATCCGAAACCCACCATCTTCACCTATAAATATGTGACTCCTCCCCTTTACAAGTAAGATCTTAGATTCAATATATATTGTTACTCAGCCAGAATCACTCTTTAATTCGAGCATTAGAGTCTTTACAGGCACTGCACCACCTTCATGGTGCTCTGCCATGTCCAACCTTCTTGAAGCCACTCGCCATCAAGAGCAGAATTGATCTGAGCATGAATATTCCCCGTTCTGGACCACCTCAGACCAATATCCATTAAAAAAATAAAAATTCCAGTTCCAAACTGTATAAACTCAGAAATGGATAGAAACATAAATAAATATAATAAGATGTTCCACCATTTTTTCCCAATAGCAAAAGACTGAAACAACTCACAATCAACTTGGAAACAATAAATACTATAATCAGATATAAGATTTCCAAATTATGAAACGTAACCTAATGGACACAAACACAAGTATTAGCTCCTAGAAGGCTCATAATGTCCTATAGAAGGGAACTGGCAACTTATAGTGATCAGAAGCTAATTAGACATCACACAGCATCAGCATGAACAAGTGGATCATGCACGAATTAGTATAATCCATAATAGCCATCTACTATCCCTATTCCCTAATTGATCAATGGAACAACAGCACTCAATCCACAATCACCAATTCAAAAAGTAAAAACTCAAGCCCAACCTCTGGCTCGAATTTGAAATACCTTATTTCAAATTTTCTCCGTTCCATTGCTGTTACAGTTAATAAAACAATGCAAAAAGTGAAATCACAACCATCAATATAATCATCATGAAACAAATAAGAGTATAAGAAACGCAGAAGGAATTAGGAAACTCCAATCTTCATCCATCGACACTAATTCCACTCTATAACCTAGCTACCATCGTCAGAATTAATCCATAACATAAAACCAAAGAAATCTCACTCGTGCATTTTTGTTCGCAACAATTCCGCCATAAACCGCAGAAACAAAAAAGAACTGTTCGATCAAAACACACAACGAGGAGAAAGAAGAAGAAATTGGCGCATAAAAAAACACGTGCTCTCTCGATTACGTCAAATAAAAAGAAAAAGCCGCGAAAATCCGAAGGTATACGCACCCAGGGTCACGATTGAGTATGTCACAGATCTCCATGTTCAAGGCCCAATCAGGGCCCACGAGCATGCTGCTCGTGGCACGTTCCACCAAGGGATTCACCATGGCCTCTCGCAGGCGACGAGACGACTGATAGTTTCCGTTGAGATGAAAGAGTGATTCCGGCGATAGCACAGAGAGATATTATAAGTAACGGTCTCCAACAAAAATAACAAAGATTGCTGCTACTACGTCGCTGAATGAATTCCGTTGAGGTAAAGTAGGGGTAGAATTGGAATGAGAAATACGGGACCAATAATTGGAGTGCACGTGGTAGTGTGAAGGCGTGCTTCGCTATGCCAAACCGTCACCTGGTAACAGTACAGAAACAAGATTTGCATCATATACAGTCAACGGGATTTGAATATAAATGCGGACGTTGTTTCCGCAAAACCGTAAAATAGGAAACTGAATCAAAATTTAATCATGTTTTTATGATTATTTATTGAGAAAATACCTCAACCAAATCTTTACCGTTTTTTCCTGTATTAAAAAAATCATTGATCGTTTCGTCGAAATAAAAAAAATAGTTTAATTAACTTTTTATCCATTCTGTTTCACACTTATTTCATTCTTATATATTAAATTTTAAAAATTTTATTTTAATTCTTTATAATTTCAAAAATGTATCATTTTGTTCTTTTTCTAATTTTCTGTTATAATGTTAATATTTTATTATTTTTTTAATTGTTTAATATCATTTTTTATCTATTAAATTTTATAATTATTTTATTTTGATTTTTTATGTTTTCAAAATATATCATTTTAATCATTTTTCAATTTTCATTAGAAACTTAAATATTTTAAATTTGAAAATAATTAAGTTAACATAATGGCAACTAAAAATCACAACTATCTTTTTTATTTAAAAAAATCAAACATTACTAAGTAAATGAAAAAGAGAAGATGGATAACCATGAACAACGATAATATTCACTCTCATATTATTATTATTAGTATTATTCTCTTTATTCAATTCACTAATTATTCTCAATCACAATAAGTAAGAACTTCTTATCATTTTGTCACTTTGTCTCTCACTCTTTATTCTAAAGATAGCTACCTCTCCTCTACTTCTATCTCTGCCACAACCACAACCTCCCTACATGACTAGAACTATAGTTTCACCTAACGACAATAATCGTCTCATCGTTGCCACCAACAACAACACATTGACAAAAGACCAATAACGCCCGATTGTGGATGAGGTTTGACCAGTTAGGCTGATCATAATCATCTTTCAGTGAAATGCAACACACATTGTTCCAACGAGATTATGAGTTGATATCATTCGATTTGTGTAGTACTACATTTTTTACCTTTCATGGAAGAGGTCGAAGGAGATCATAATTTTTATTTTTTTATTTTTAAAAATAAAATATAGATAGTGCTAAAAAATATCATTATGTAAAATTTAAATTATTTTAAAAGACATAATGTCACTTTTGGTCCATTATATTTCATAAGCATATTAAGTTTTAATATTTTCATTTTGATCTTTTTTATTTTTGCAATATGTCATTTTGGTCCTTTTTTAAAATTTGAAAGTTAGCATAACACTAATGTTCCTAACATAATATTGAAAAGGGAACAAAATGATATATTTTAAAAACATAAATGACTAAAATTAAACTTTTAAAACTTAATGTATCAAAGTAAAATAGATCAAAAGTCACATGGACCAAAAAAACATTTGGAACACTTTTTTTTTCGTTTCGACCCATATATAAAAATAAATAAATTAGTTTTTTATACATATCAAAACACAATGCAGTGGCCAGGAAAAAAAAACAATGTAGCAAAATTGAAAAAAAAAAAAAAATATATATATATATAAGAGTAAATTACACTCACACCCCATGTGTTTTACTCAAAATTCACCTTATACTCCTCCCTTTTTGCACCCTACAAAAAATTCTTTAATTATTTAGTTCACATTACACCTAGACTCTCTCCTTCCTAAACACTATTTAATAATCTAACAGAAATTAGGCACATGCTAGTCACATGACTTTTAATGAAAATTTATGTCTAAAATATCATCATCTTCTTCCTCTAAAATATTTTAAGACTCTTACTTCTTTTTTATTTTTTTATTTTGTAATTGGACATGAACCCAAATTTTTGTTGGAAGTGAACTCACTTTGTTGGTAAGCAGTGTTAACAACCTTCATCTCATCCTTTATTCTACTAACATACATATGAACTGAATTTTGACTCTCAACAAATATTTTCAGCACATCATGATCAATCTTAATGGGAAGAAATTTTACCATTAGTAGTAGAACAAAACCACAAAATAAGAGGGTGACATGGTGACAAGTCTAAATCATTGTGTTCACACAGTCATGTATTTCATGTATTCTAGTTCATCCATTGTGTTCTTGTGGTCCCAAATATCAACATTATTTTAATAAACACTAATAAACAAATGATTTCCAGTTCATTCATTGTGTTTCTTGTGGTCCCAAACACTAACATTATTTTAATAAACAAATGATTTTAAAAATCATAAATGGTCCCTATTGAAACTTCATTCAGAAATAGACAACAATAAACAATCAAAATTAAATAAATAATCTTAAAAAGTAACATATATATAAGGTCCAATGGTCACTTACAAGCATAACCTTAGCGTGAATGTGGAACAGAAAGAGAAACAGAGCGCTCGTGAACGTCGAAGAGGAAGACAAACAGAGGCGCTCATGAACATCACGAACTAGAAGAGCAACAGTGGAGAACTCGCGAACAAGAAGATGAATAATGGAGAATTCACGAACTGGAACAGGAATGGTGAATAATTCGCGAACGGTGAAGAGGAATAGAACGTGAATGTCGTGAGAGAAAGAGAAACTTGCACCCTGGATGTTGAAGAAGAACTCGTCAACAATAGGAAGATGAATAGTACTCGCGAATGGTAAAGAGGAATGAAACGTGAATCCTAAATTCTTAAACTAATTGGGAAGAGATAATTTGAGTTTTATAATTAAAATATAAGAGCAATGTTGTCTGCTCACATATTTCAATTGACATTAGTTAATGCATTAACAGATGAGGTAAAAGGAAAGGAGTATTGACTGAAATTTGAACAAAATACAAAGAATACAAGTATAATTTACTCTATATATTATGCTAGTTATATATGAGATGTGTATTTGACAAACTATTTTAATACAATATAATTTTATTTAATTAATAATTTGATTTCAGCCAAATAAAATAAGTCAATCCCATACACAATCACTTATAAGTAAATTTTAGCTTATTTTCTTACATTAATTTATCATATTTGAATAAACTTCTCAAAACACATTTATAATATTAAACAAAAATAAAAGTGTAATGATTAAATTTATCATATTAAGGGAAAAAAATGTGACTAAGAGAAAATACTCTATAAATGTAGTTAATTAGATTTTTGGTTGAGATTAATCATCAACTAAATTTTTTCATAAGGTAAACCACTTTTAACTTTCCTTTGATCATAATCCGCTATTAATATGATTTTTAAATTAATTATTATAAATGTCAATAAATTTATCATATATAATAGATACATTATAATTAAATGATAATATAAAAAAATTTATACAATCATTATATATACATAAATTAAAATAAGATAACTTTTACAAATTAACTAATTAGAAAGAAATTCATTTCATTCCGCCTTCTTATATTTTTTCCATCAAAACAAAGCCTTCAACAAGTGTTTTATTTTAGAAACTACTAACTTTTTATTTTAACTTTCCATATTTTACCTGCACTAATTTACTTTAAACCTTTTTTTCACTTTTTTCATTTTATAAAGAAAAATGATTATTCTTTTTAAAATGGTACTGTATTATTAAAAATTATTCGAACATTACAAATTATTTAAAAATAATATTATAAATTTTTTGTGAACAAGAGGAAGCACATCACAAAAAAAAAAAAAAAAAGAGCGGCCAATTGCCCATTTGTTTCAAAAGTAATATATTGATATACTTGAGAACAGTTAAGCAAAATAATCAATTTTTCATCGTTCCTTTGTAATATGAAATTTAAGAATTATTGTTCTAATTTTTAAGATGATGAACTATTATAAATAAACTCAAACATTGAAAGTAATATATCTATGTACATGATGTATAAGTGAAATTTTTTTTGTCATAAAAATCATAAATCTAAAACACATAATCATACATAAATAATCAAATTAAAAATTATCAATCACATGATAACTTAAAAAATTATGTATATTTTTCTTCTTTTAATATTGACTATTTAAATATGATTTAACAATATATATTTACCGTTCTGATTTTTCGTAATAAAAGAGTTCTCATTTGATATATTGCATGTATCATCATACATGATATATCATATTATTTTATATTTATCAGCTAACTTAATAACTAATTTCACTAAATTAATAATTTCAATTTAATTAACTACCTCTTAAAAAATTAACTTTTTAACTCTTCATTTTTGGATTACAAGTTTCCGGTTAGTTTCGTCAAATGCATCACAGAAAGCAAATTAATCAAAGGTTTTGTCCTATAAATTAAGGCAAAGTACTTCCATTATTTTCTCCAACGGAAAACATCAATGGCTTTGACACTCGAAAGCTAGTTCAAATTCTCTCCTCTTGATGTTCTATAATGAGCAAAATCAAACATTTCTTACTCATATTTGAAACACTTTTTTTGGAATAAATAATTTTCATATTTACCTCAAGTTACAACAACTTTTTCGAAGTCAATAAGTCAACCTTCATAACATGTCATGAATCACCGTAATCATTAAGCAAAACTTACCGTATGATTAAGCCAACTGTCACGAAGAAAACACACTGTAAGTTTTTTTTTGAAGGAAAAAAAAAACAAATACGATCACCTCTTTCAAAGCAAATCGGCTTAGAGATAACCATCCACCTAGGATAAGAAACCTCTGTATCGAATGAATTGTATTTATTTTGTATATTTCTTACTTGTTAAAGATTTTTTTTTAATTATGTTATTGTTCGTCTTGATGATTCATTTTTATTAAGAATTTAATTATTTTTAGTAAAATTCTTTTTTCTTAATAATTTTTTTATCCACGATATTTTAATCTAAAATTTTATTTAACAGAATTGAGCACTTGTTAAGATTGTTTTATATAATGAAATTTGATGACATTTATGTAAGTTACTTCTTATCCCCTAAAAATTACAAAAAAATTGATGTAAAAACACCACAAATTAACATATTTAGATTATAAACATCCTCTTTTTTTTACTGCAGATTATAAACATTCCACAAATCAACTTTTCCACAAATCTTGTGATAATATTTTTTTTTTTAAAATCTAGATAAATATATTTTCTAGCTTGTAGATAAATTATAGTGATAAAGTATGCTTACAAATCAACACAAAAAATTAATAAAGTTATCACTTATCACACAACGATCATAATTTCTGTCGGTGCAATACAATAGTTTACAGCTTTGCATTGGTGGCTCCATCATGTCGCTATTGCCATCGTCATTTTGGTGACCTCGCTCAGCAGGAAACCGGCCAGCTAAAGAAAAGGACGCCGCCATATGAATTTTTAAGGATATTTCTATTGATAAACAACGCTCTTCGTCGATGCTTCAGTGGCAAATAGCAAGTCTTGGAAAGGTTGTGGAATCTATACCTATAATATAATTACATAAACTAAAATAAAGCGACCGTGTAATTAACTAATAACTTAATATTTTTTTATCAGTAAATATTAATTTATTCTGTTAATTTTTATTTGTAAAAAAGATCAAATCCATGATTTTTTTTCTTTTTTCTCTTAATCATCCAACTTATTTTATATCTCCTACCACTAACTTAAATGTAATATTTATTATTATAAATGACAAAACTCATTCTTTAAATATTTAATGTAACTATATACTCAACATTTAAATTTGATATCTAAGATTAAATTAAAATAATTTTATATTAGTTTATCAACACGTTTGTTGGGGACATTTTGTAACTTGTTTTGCCACAATATGTCTATTATAATTAGATTACCTGTCTTGTGATTAAATGGTGTATAGTAGTATTTGCTACGCAAATTCTAAACATATTGATATTAGGTCTCGGCAAAATAATATGTACGTATTTGTTTATGGTTACTTACGATTCAATATTCTGTTATGATGTTGTTTGGTTATGGATTATACATTTATACAATCTTTGTTTTGCCCAAGATATTACTCCAATTTTCGAATATTTATTTCTTAAATTTAACTATTTTAAAATGAGAAAGTAAATTTTAAAGAATAAAAAATATTGATGAAAAGATTAATAGTTAACCAGTTTTAAAATTAGTTATTATCTCAATTTCTTTATTTTTTAAATCAATAATTAGTAATATATTTTATTCTTAGAAGTATATTTTATTTACTTTCAAGTAGTTAAATTATATTTCTTAAAAAAATGATTTTTAGTTTTTTTTTTGTCTATGTGTATAATGACAACAACAAAATTTAAACTTAGAACTTTGTATAAACTATTCGAATCTCATGCAACTCGACTTACCTGGTGAGTTAAATGAATATTCAGGTAGTGTTTGGTCCAGCTTAATTTTTTTTTCTCCTTAAAAGAAAAAGTTGAGCTAAACAGAATTGTATAATATGATTTGTAACAAAAAGCAGTTTGTGCATGCTTGATGTTTATCCGTAACAAAAGATTAACTAATTTGAAACCATTTGAATGTATTCTCGAGTTAAATTATATTTTATACTTTTAATTCTGTGTGTTAATTGTGATATATATGCCAATAATGTCAATATTAAATAAACAAACAATATAGATTCGTCAGCGTCAAATTCAGAAAGGATATAAAAATAATTTAGAAAAATACATTACAAAATTAAGTGCATTAATTGATTTTCAGTTAGAAATGTTGTTGTACGTATTCCCATGTAAATTCAATTGATAAAAATAAAAATAAAGATCCTATTTATTGACAAAATTATTTTTGTCTCAAACATAATTTTGCAATGGAATTCCAAACATGTTGATAAAATTGCTTATTTTATTTAAAAGCACTTATTTAAAATATAAACTAAATAATTTAGAAATGGTAAAATATATAAGTGAAATATTAGGATTGAAAGTTTTCTTTCTTCCTTATACATATACTTCTTATTTTAAGTGCAAGAAATATAATATATATATATATATATATATATATATATATATATATATATATTACTGACTATTTTATTCTTGTGGGGCCAAATATTGACCTAATATATATGCCAAAAAGCATTGGACTCATACTTATTTTTGGAGCTTCATCATAAGACAAAAAATTCTATGACGGTTTAGGATATAATTTTTTAGTTTATCTTTGTTGGCTGACTTTTCTCATGTAATTTTTCCAAGAGGAATATAGTTAGTTCGGCCATAAAAAAAAGAAAAAAAAAGAACAAGTTGCCTCAATAAGGAACAGGTGTGCCAACAACTGGGAGGGTGGATTTCATGTCCTCAACAACTAGATTCAGTAGAGTCTAGCCTCTTTACCTACAAGAAATGGTTAACGAAATCAAATCAACTTATATAAAATGGAAGAACATTAATTTACTGATGATACATATAACTGATGAAATGTCTATGCACAATGAAAAAATAAGAAGAAGAACAACATAGGCTTCATTAAATCTATTGACGATTAATATACAGCATGTCAAATGCCCACAACTAAATAAGCCGAGACCGAGAGTTTTAACTATTAATTGTCGGTAAAAAAAAATTGTAAGCATTATGATAGCAACTTAATAAGGAGTCACAAAAACAACATTTTCTATCCAAGCTTATTATTAATTAGTTGTATCTATTCATTTATGCAACTCAAGTCTTATACATCAGATAATGATCTATATATGAAAAATAAATGTTTATTCAGTTCAAGTGCACAATTACTGTTTTCGTTAATAATACCAAAAAGAATTAATATTTTTTTACTTTGCTTTTCATTTTCAATAATTTGTACAAAACGTGGTGAAAAAAATTAGGAATCAATTAGAATTCACATTAAAAAGTGATGAAAAGTACTGACTACATCCAATGATCTGCTCATCCCACTGCACTACAGGGCGAACAAGTATTCCACTGCCAAGTAGCATCATTACATCTGCATTTTTCCCTTCCTCCAGGTTCACTTGGTATCATTGTGCTATTTATTTAATTAAACTCCCAACAAAAATGAGAGAATATTATCAAAATTCTTTTATGGGTAAATTTAAATTTTTGATAAAGGTGAATAACACCAATTAATTTTTATTGTTATTTTATCCTTACATTTTGATAGTCTAATTTTTTACTTGTGTATGAATATATATATGTTATTGTCAACGAGAAAAACTCATTGATTTTTGGTGATTGTTGATGTGCAAAAAAAGAGATTATTATCCTTTGACTCAATTTCAACAACATCAAATAGGGATAACGAGAATTCGATAATATTAGTAAATATTATCCACAATTATAATGCTTAAAATGACATTAAATATCAACCACTTGCTAATGAAATAAAAAAATTCTATGTAGGCTTGATATATAGAAAAATTTATGCAACATGAATCCTTCTACTCATGTTCTTCGATAAAGAAATTGTTAATTAACAAATATGAAACCGTGCATCTTGAAGGGTGAGACATACAAAAGCATGACTCATAAGTTTATTTATAATATTTAGTTTATTGAATATGTACTCTAATTAAATTACAAGTTAGAAATTGGTGATTTTATAAAATATGAATGATTATGGTATTTTGGGTAGCAACTTGGATAACGCAAATGAGTGCAAATGGTTATAGGATACAAGTAAGTTTAAATATTATTTTTTAGTTAACTATTTTATATCGTTGTTAAATTTTATAACTATATCCCACTAACAAATGATTGAAAGAAATTTGTTTATTAGTTAACAATGAAACAAGAATGCAACTCAACTTAGATTTGGCTTTGAAGCCATGACCTAAATCGTAAAAAAATTATTGAAAGGTTACTTCAACACATGAGTTCAGAGCTGAGATAACACTTGAGCAAATTAAGTTATAGTATTTTTTTTATGATATTTTTTGTCTCAAAAATACTTTATTAGATGCAATATTTTAACTTTATTAATATTTTGGATATCAATGTTTATTCATTAATATTTTAATGTCACACTTTGTGAAATTTTCTTACATAATATTTTTACTTTTATATTTATATATTTTATTATACACATTTTATTAAATATTTTTACCCCTTAATTACATGCACTGCAATTCATTTCCACCAATATATCAATTAAATTATATTTAGTTATTGTTATTATTATTTAGTTATTTACTTTGTCTCAAAATTATTGTTATTGTTATTATTATTATTATTATTATTTAGTTATTTATTTGCATAATATAAAGTAATAATATAATATAACATTATAATTATATTTTCAAGCTTAAATATATTTTAAGTTATTTTATATATTTAATTTCTTAAATTATATTATTAAATAGTGAATTCAATTGATGTACGTTGTTATTATAAAAATAATTATTGGTTAACGATGTAAAAAATCTTTATATTATTGGTGTATAGTAGTTTTTTTTGTTACCAAAGTGTATACCAATTAATTCTTTAAATATTAGTGTTTTACTAATTAAATATATATTAAAATTAATTTGTATGAATAAGAGCTTAATTTTATTTAATTGATTTTTTATTATTTCGAAATAAGATTTCTCTTGGAGTTATAAATCTCTTATTTTAGAGTATAAAGTGTATTATGTCTTTTATAAATTAATACACGTGACATTATATGCATTATATAATTATATTATTGGTATGCTTATGAAAATATTGAAAACCCTTTATGCCACGTTAGAATTTACCTAAATTATATTAATCATTTTTTAGTTTTTTAAAATTACACAAATTCTTCCGTGGGAGTCTGAGACCCGTGACCGACCCGTGACCTGTGAAGCAGGATTTTTTTTTTATATGAATTACTTTCTCTCTACTAATTAATTGTTTATTAGTACTTATGATATTTTAATTTAAAAATAATTAGTGTAAAGGATAATAATAAACAAATATCACTTTTAATTTGATCTAATAAATATGAATGAAATTATATCAATTAATAAAATAATTATTTTGACTAGGGGGACTTCATATATTTTAAATAAAAATAGAAGAAAAGGGAAAAAAATTAGAAGGTAAAAATACTCTAATAAAAACTAATTAAAAAAAACAATAGAGGTTTAAAAATTGAAAAAGAATAAAATCATGTAAAATTTGGGGACCAAAAGGAATATTTTCTTTATAAATAGTAATTAATAGTATAGATAAATTTTAATAATATTTTTTATAAAAATTAATAAACTTAATTTTATTTTAGTAACTTGTGATTGTATAAGTGTAAATAGAAAGAAAATTATAATACAAATATAGAAAAATAAAATAAAAATTATAAAAGGAAAAATAATTATTCATTTGAGACAAAATTATGCATACCCATTGCCGTCGCACCAAATCCTGAAAGCAGCTTCTCGATCCGTCACCTAAAAAATAAAAAAGCGTTGTTCAAAAACATCAAAGAATTTACCAGAGCACCGAAATCGAATAATCTTTTTCATCTCCTTCACGTTTAGTTTCAACTTCCAATCTGTTAATTCACGATTCAAACCCTAAGCCCGTAGTTACAAGTTTCTCTCACTGTCACTATTATCAAGTTTCTTTATCATCGTCCAAATTCCATTTTCTTCGAAGCCATACACTTTTCACTAAAACAAAATTGATTAATGTTAGGGTTTCGAAAAGCCAATTTCAGAGCAGACTCGAAACCCTAGATTCCACAAATCCATGCCTGCTTGATCTCGTAACTTCCGTCAATGGCGATCTTCGGCGACGCGCTTCGCCAGGCGTTCATGCCGAAGCGCGAGTACGAGAGCCTCAGAGAAGAAGACAAGGCGTGGGGCAAGCTTCAGAGGCCCATGACGGTGGCTTCAGTGGCCGTCATCGTGGTCGCAATCGTCGTGTCCACTGTTATCAGTTTGAAAATCGTGTTTCCGAGTAGCGATGGAAGAGCGTTCTGCGTCGATCGAAGGCTTCAACCTATTCAGATAGGTATGAAAGGTGATTCCCATTCGGATCTGTTTCCTGGCGCTTTTTATCTCACGGACCAGGAGATTGCTGATTATTACTGGATGCTTGTGTTCATTCCCTCCATGATCGTTTTCGCGCTCTCCGTTGCATATCTCGTTGCTGGTAAGGAAGTCAATTTCATTGGTGCTTTTGGTTAAGTTTTTTTTTTAGAGATAATGCACAATTTTTTTTTTTCATTTGTTTTTTTGGTGTTTGATTTTATGCATTAATGGGGAAAGGTGCCTAAAATAGTTACATAGACTGTGTGTTATATGTAATGTACTAATGTCACTTCGGTATCTTCTCCTCTTGGTTCTAAGTTTGATTTAAAACATTTATAACTATAATATAATGATTGAGAGAATATTATGCGTGGGGGCTCATTTGAGGTGGAGAATTTTTTGGCATTGAGAGAACTCAGGAATGGGGGCCGCTGGGAATAGTTTTCTAGAGAAGTATTGTGGGAAGAGTTACACTGTTGATATTGCCTTTTATGGTGGAAATTCATGATTGCCATCAAATCTGAAATTTCTATTTCGAAGAGAATTGATACGTGAGAGTGTATATACTATCTTAGTAGAGTAATGCTACATTCTCAAATCTTGGATTAACAATCCTTCACAATTTTACAGTTTGATTCATGGAAGTCAAACGTTTTCAGTTTTAAACTTAAGAAAATTGCACAAATTTGGGAATCCAATAGTCGCACAACCGTCCATTACTTTGGTAGAGTATTTCTCATTTATATTTTCAATACAACCCCCTGACCTTTTTACTGGATTTTTGTATAATGCCACAGATCTAACTATGACTCTTTCCACAGATTTGGTAAATAATGTGGATGATTGTCAGTCACATAACTATGTTTTGAAATAAATTTCATATTTCATTTCTATAGCTTAACTTTTTGCAGAACGGGAAATCCTGATGTTGAACTAATATAGGTCAATGGTTTGTGGTGCCTACAGAGTGGTCTCTAATTCCTGTATCTTACACCACCTCTTAATACAAAACTTGTTTTTAACTGTACTGACTACTGACCCTCTTTATTAATAATTCATCTATTCTTTGGTAGTGTGGATGTGGATTGTGTGCAATTTTGGTCTCCTAAGTTGTTTTTGGAAATTTGGTCTCCATTTTTCTTCTACCTACAACCCTCAAATTATTATTTTCTGTTCAAATATATGGGGATTGATAATGGATTTGGGATATAAAATAATGTAAAAATTTAGAAGTTAGAAAATTAGTACCAAGTACAAACGTGATAAAATTTGAAGGATTTTATAAGATAAGGGATTAGGGTTTGAAGAGAGATTTTTTATTTATTTTAATATTTGGTGAAATCTGATTTTTTGGTTGGTGAATTTTGATCAAAAGACAGAGAGATTTAATTGGCATTTTATTAGGATTTTTAGTAGAAAATGAGCATTTGAGGGTTTTAGTAAAAGAAATTGACTAGAGAAACAAATTTGCTTAGTTTAAAGTTTAAACTTAGAGATTTAATTGGCTCCAGCAACATTAGAGGGACCAAAATCACATAGTCTGAACTGAAGGGATAAACAATCCAATTTAAGTCTAATATTTAATTTTTTTTAGAAACACGAGTTGCATACATACCCATTTGATTGTTCCTGGTGCATTATCTTGTCTCACAGGAATTTCTGTTTTTGGCGTTTAAATGACTTGTCTTATTGGTTTTAAAAGCTTTGGGCCATAATTGTGGAGATTATTTCTTTGGTTATGCTTTATTTTTTATTATAAATATGATGATGATAATTATTTCACAGGCATGACTGTTGCATATTCTGCTCCAAATAGGCATGGATGCTTGAAAGTGGTTGAAAACAATTATTGTGCTTCAAGACGGGGTATGTTTTCTTCTAAATGATTTTTTCCCTTGTGTGCTTTTTCTACACTTCCAAATTATGGCATCAGTTGTATTCTTCATTTCTTCTGATATTTGATAATTTTATGTGCCCAAAGTTGATTTAAGTTTTTGTTTTCTTTGGATAACTTACAGGTGGTGTTCGCTGTCTATCCATCTTAAACCTTATCTTTGCTATCGTCTTTGGTGGTCTTGCCTTGTTTCTTGGTTCAACTCTCTTGACAATGATGAGCAACTGCTCTAAACCTCTGTTTTGGTGCTATGAAATTGCATGTTGGGGACTGGTTGTACTATATGGTGGTACTGCCTTCTTCTTGAGGAGAAAGGCAGCCACAATTCTTGACGAGGGAAATTTTAGTGGTCGAAATCTAGGGTTGGAAATGCTGGAAGCGAGCCCCCTGGAAGTCACACCAGAGGTGGAAAGGCGTGTTAATGAAGGGTTTAAGGCATGGATGGGTCCATCCCTTCTTTCTTCTGATGAAGAAGACGAACCTGACAGCTATGATGAGGCACCTCATTCAGAACATACTAACTTAAACAGGCAAAGACTCTGAACTGGATAAATTCAGTTTGAAGAGCTTCACATCATCTTTTCCAGCCTTCATGCCTTAAAAGAATGCTGTATGGTATGGAAATCAGTTTTGGACAAAAATGTTGACATGTATCATATGGCAAAATCAAATGTTGATTAAAGAAGTATTGATTTGATGCTCAACTTTGAACTACGATTTCATCTGGTCTGGTCCAGTAGGTACAGTTTGTGTAATTTAGCTTGTGAATACTTATTAAATTGGGAATGACCAAGCTTTGCCTTTCCTAAGGTGGATGGGTTGCAGAACCGCACTTGCTGGTCTTCTGTCAATGGACCTGCCTTTTCTTAGTTGCTTTTTTAGTCTCAAATTATTGGGTATGTGCACTTTTATTTAAATTCAGTATTTGTTATGCTGAAATATGATTGTTTCTAAAGATATATGTGAAAAAAACTCAACAAGAGTACGAACCTTAAAGTCTATTTGATTTCAGAAAATATTAGTATCTTTTTTTAATTTAAAAATGTTACTTGATTTTTAATTTAATTCTTATTTTCAGATGTTTGGTATGGGAAAAATTTGAAAATAAAAAAAATGGTTTTATTTGTCAAGTACAAGTATTTTAAAATAAAATAATGTGATATTTTTATGATTAAAAAAAATAAAACCAGAAAACATCTTTCCAAACCGAATAATCCTATTACTAACTCTCAAATTTTAAAAGATAAAAAGTTTATAAATAAATTTTTTGAAGAAAATAATACAAGTGCATATTTGTTTTTTTGTTGGAAAGTCTCTAAAGTGACGTTGAATTAAAAGTAACAAGTTGAAGTTTTTCACAAAATGTACATTGGAATGTGTGTCTCTATCCATCTAAATGAAAAATAAAATACACTTTAAGTGCTTAAGTCATCTATTAAAATTTGAAAATTGATAATATCACAATAAATTTAGCTAAATGATGACCTTCATCTCTATAAATGGGTTTATGCACATTAAAATAAACTAAAATATAGAACATAATTATCTCTTAAGAAAGAAAAGTAATTTTTAAAATAAGAGAAGTTGGTGATATAATATAAACATTTCTTAAACTTATTTTAATATATAGAATTAAATTAAAGAAATGGTATTTTGATTTTTTATAAAAAAAATATGTAAATTTACAAAATTTGAATTAATTGACTCTGAATTTACAGTTATGAGAAGTTTTAGTGTTGATACCTAAACAAAATTGTTAGCACTAATTGACTGTAAATTTACTATGAAAAGCTTTAACAATTCAGAGTCAAGATAAGAATTAATTTTCTTACC
The DNA here is from genome assembly GCA_013407115.1 of Glycine latifolia. Taxonomy (NCBI): domain Eukaryota; kingdom Viridiplantae; phylum Streptophyta; class Magnoliopsida; order Fabales; family Fabaceae; genus Glycine; species Glycine latifolia. The sequence continues at coordinate 7,633,219 of CM023944.1, read as the reverse complement.
CTATTGCTTATGTAAATACAAGAGTTAAGATATTAAAAACTGTATTTCAACTCTTCACCACTTTATTATTTGGAGAAATTACCATATCTTTTTAAATTTTTTTTATCCAACCTATTAAACTTTGGGTATATACAAGAAGCCCAATACTTTTGTTAAAATATATTCTGAGCAATTTATTCATTTATTTTTTGATTCGGTAAATCGTTTCGCTAACTTACTAAGTCCTCTAACTGGGTGCGTGCGCGAACCCTAACCTAGTTCTTCTATCTCGGCATCTCTCTCCCCTAAACCCTGTTCCATCTTCCAACCATGGCGAACCAAGACTTCGAAGAGCGCCCACAGCAACCGCAGGAGCTAGGGTACGACCCGAACTTTGTCCCCGACTCGGTAAAATCTTTCGTGGTTCACCTGTACCGTCACATCCGCGAGAAGAACGTGTACGAGATCCACCAGATGTACGAGAGCTCCTTCCAGACCCTCTCGGAGCGTCTCTTCAAGGATACCCCGTGGCCCTCCGTGGACGCTGTCGCGCACTACGTCGACAACGACCACGTCTTCTGCCTCCTCTACCGCGAGATGTGGTTCCGCCACCTCTACGCCCGCCTCACTCCGACGCTCCGCCAGCGCATCGACTCGTGGGACAACTACTGCAGCCTCTTCCAGGTCGTCCTCCACGGCGTCGTCAACATGCAGCTCCCTAACCAGTGGCTATGGGACATGGTCGACGAGTTCGTCTACCAGTTCCAGAGCTTCTGCCAGTACCGCGCCAAGATGAAGAACAAGACTGAACAAGAAATCGCCCTCTTGCGCCAGTTTGATCAGGCCTGGAATGTTTTCGGGGTCCTCAACTTCCTCCAGGCGCTGGTGGAGAAGAGTACCATTATTCAGATTCTGGAGCAGGAGAAGGAGGGGCTCGAGCAGTTTACCGCGACCGATGGTTATGATTACAATGGTGGGAGCAATGTGCTGAAGGTGTTGGGGTATTTTAGCATGGTGGGCTTGCTTAGGGTTCATTGTCTTTTGGGGGATTATCATACCGGGCTCAAATGCTTGCTTCCTATTGATATTACACAGCAAGGGGTTTATACCAGTGTTATTGGGAGTCACATCACCACCATTTATCACTATGGTTTCGCCAATCTCATGCTCCGCAGGTAATCATTTTATTTTTATTTGTGTTTTATGTTTTCACATTCTTGAATTAATAGCTCCATAATGTTGTTAGTGACTGCTTTTTTGTGTTGATAGTTGGAGATGAGATTTGTTTTGGTCTTTGAACAATGGTGGCTGGCCTTTTGCCTCATAATTTTCTAATTGTTCCACAGTCATATAAAATTGAATTAATTAAATTCAATTTTTTCTTGTTCCATCTCAGAATAGCCATTTAGCTAAAACTGATCTACTTCTGTATTGAATTTGCGTATTTGGGCCGGGGCTTTTTCTAGCTGTTCAATGGCTCCTTCCCATACTTATTCTGAATTCTGCATAGTTCTCATTTCTCAAGATTCTCTGTTTTTTATTATCTAACAAATCACTTAATGGAAGTATATTCTCTTTCTATTCATTTGAAAATGTGTATGATCCCTTTCTGAATAGCATGAATCTCTTCCAATCCAGGAGCTTATAATATGTAAGTGTGTTATGGGATTTGTCTTTTGTCTTTCTTGGTTCTGTACTTTATGAAATACAATTAAGCATCCAAAATTTATTAAAAAAAAGTTAGAAATGGGTAAATGCTCAACTATTCTGGAGTACTATGCACTTGCAATATTTCTTCTGAAGACTAGACCATTAATCCAACATATTCCCCCATGCATTGTTTTGGATGAAGTTTATTGCATGTTGGCTTAAATTAATGCTCCATTTAAGAAACGCTGTTTGAAGGTTGCGTCTCTATTGAAGAACTCTATTCCACAAGATGGTGTTTTGTATTATCTCACTACATGACCTAACCTGTAGCCTCTTTTACAGATATGTGGAAGCAATTCGTGAATTTAACAAAATTCTCTTGTACATCTTTAAGACAAAGCAGTATCATCAGAAATCACCCCAATATGAGCAGATACTGAAGAAAAATGAACAAATGTATGCCTTGCTGGCAATTAGCCTTTCACTCTGCCCCCAAAGCAGGCTTGTTGATGAAACTGTGAACTCTCAGTTACGTGAGAAGTATGGTGAAAAGATGGTTAGAATGCAGAGATATGATGATGAGGCATTTGCTATCTATGATGAGCTCTTCTCATATGCATGCCCCAAGTTCATTACCCCTTCAGCACCTAGTTTCGAGGAGCCTCTAGTAAATTACAATCAGGTATGCCTTTGATGCAATGTGGATCACTAAAAAAAAGCATTTGGAGCGAGTGCATAACCCCCGAAAACTTCAAATTTGAAGTTACCTCCATTTGAACCGAAAGTTGAAGTTCTAAGTCATTGTTTTTCTGTTTCTCTTTATTGAGCTTGTAACTAATTTTTTCTCCTTCCACAATCTTGTTGGGTGAAATGTTATCTGGTTAGGATTGTTTATCCATCCCCTAAAAACTAAAAACTGTACACTGAAAAAGAGAACATGATCAACTAAATGATAGTCGGATGAACAGTTAGCGAACTACATTGAAGTGAATTTTGATATTTTAGAGTTCTTATTCCCATTGGTTTCATTAAAGAGCATGTTAGATGCCTTAATCTTAAGTGTGTGTATTTTCTGTATTTTATTATTTAATTTTACAGTGAAGAGATCAATTTTTTTTGAAACGTGGTATTCATTTTCATAATGTTGTTCTTAGACTTCTATTTACACCTTGGGCCTTCTATGTTTATGGATTCATTAAAGGCTTGCATTGATCTAGCAGAGTTGCTCAACTTGTTAGAAATAATTGTTTGGATATTCTTTTTGCTCCCTTAATTCCCCTTTTTTTCCATGTGAATAACTAAATATTATTTGTTTTGTCAGGATGCCTATAGACTTCAGTTGAAACTATTCCTTTATGAAGCAAAGCAACAACAGTTGTTATCAGGTGTCCGCACCTTCTTGAAAGTGTATTCAACAATCTCCCTCACAAAACTTGCAAGTTACATGGAAGTTGATGAACCCACCTTAAGGTTGCAAGACATCCAATTATTTTAGCATCCCCCATGATTATCAGGAATTTTGTTTATAAAATATAAATTTTGTGCATAAGCTTATTCATGTATTTCCATTTTGATGCTTGGCAGGACTATCTTGATGACATACAAGCACAAGACACATGCTGTTGATAGTGATGGGAAAATTACATCCAATGCCGATTTAGATTTCTATATTGATGATGTAAGCCTGCTCACTAGTTTTTCCTGAATATTCCTTTTCTCTTATTTCAAATGCTATTTGGGGATGTTAACAGATTTTCTGGGCCATATTGGCATGAGTGTCTTTTTCAGTTAAATTTGTTTCTTTGATGATAATACCATTTCCTTGCTCTCTAAATCTTTGTTGAATTAAGGATAAACCACCAAATACATTACTGAGTCAGCAGTACACCAGTGATTGTCTTTTGATTGGTCTTATCCTTTGTGTTTTAATTGACTTATGTTTTACTTCTATTTATATTAAGAATAATCCAAGTGCACAGGGATGTCAGTGATGAATGGACATTTGCTTGACTACCTTGTGCCAATGCTGTAAACATTGGACAAGGGGTTCATATTGTCATGCAAAAGTTAGGTTTTTGGAATTGAACTGTATGGCAGTTCACCAGTTTCTATCTTAAACGGTGCTGCAAATTTTGAATGTTTTTTTCATTTGCTGCAGGACACAATACATGTTATGGAGTCTAAGCCTGCCAAACGTTATGGGGATTACTTTTTGCGTCAGATTGTCAAGGTATGCTTCGTATGCATTCTGTTGCATAATTTTCTTATTTGCTAAGATTTTTTTCATGTTTCTTGTCTCTTGTTTGACCATTTTGTTGTATTTTGTTTGCAGCTTGAAGGGGTGATCAATGAGATGGACGGTATAAAGCTGGAGTGAGTTACTGCCTGTAAGACGCTAAAAGGATTTGGTAGTATTCCGTTGTAGGTTTCCCTTTCTACTTGCTTGCCAGACGGAGTTTTTCCTGAGGAGTCTGTGTTTTGAGGTGGAGGATGTAGTTAGCTTTCTACATGTAATTCTAAAATTTTCTTTCCTCAACTTGATTTTATTTAACGAATTAACATATCCATTTATTGTTTAAAAAGAGGGCTTACAGAAGTTAATACTTCTTGATGTTTTGCTCGTTTTAATTCATTATTAATAGCTTAAACAGTGTTTTCTGTCTCCCAGCAACAAAGTTATATTGTACTCGTATAGAATTATGCAATAATTTAGCGGCGAAATAAATTGACAGCCGAGCAAGATCGAAAACCTGTTACTCACCAAACACGGCTCACAAATCCTATATTTTGCGGTTTATTAGTATATTACAAGAAACGAGGTGTGCGTTTCAGGACGAACGGTGTAGACGCGTGTAGTCTTCGGATAAATTTTAGAAGAAACTAAATGGATTTTTTTTATAATATTAAAATTCACTAATGTAAGTATTTATGATAAGTTTATCAAAATAGGATTATATTTAGATACGGAAAAGGCCTGAGGTGACATTCGATTCAAGCTTAAATTAAGGTCCAAACCTCATGAGGGACTTAAGGATTCAGATTGTTGTTTTGAGTCGTAAGAGTCATGTCCCATAGAAGTCTCAGAAACCTTGAGAGTTTAGGCCCTTGCGATGTCCGGCCAAGGTATCCTCGTCGACCCAAATGCTGGATTGTGTGAGATGCTGCTTAATCAACATCACCTTAGTCCAAAGGTGTTTAACAATAACATAGTTTAAAAGGTTTGGTAAAGCTCAACATTTATAAACAAGTTATTAATCTTTACCTAACTAACTAATTTAAATCTGACATGATATTTTAAAATTATCTTGTTAACAAATAACAATTAATGAGGAATTACAAAGTCTCTTGATTTGATTTTTTTTAAAAATAGGACTTAAATTAATATTTTTATTTGTTTCATTTTTTCTGTATCGGGATCCATTCCTATGGCCAAATTGCAAGACAATTATCATGTGGACTGATATCCCAATTTTTTATGCGTTTCATGATAATTCATTAACATGGATATGAAATATGCTAGGGTAAACTTTAAAAAAAAGAGAACAAAACCACCTTCTTGATAACTTTTGTAGAGCTATTGTCATGATCTACTCTTGGACTATGACCCGCGCATAGACTATAATTGAGTACCTCATTCCAAATCACAATTAAAAGATCAACTAAAAGGAATACCAAAAATCCGATAAAGTTTTCCTTAAAAATAGGGCAAATCCCATATTGAATAACATGTAAAAATATATCATATAACCATACAAATTTGTATATACATATATCCAAATCTAACAATTAGATATGATGGCCACAAATCACAACATATGCCCTTGATATACTACCCAAAATATCAACTAATAGTGATGTTAGTCATACATACTAATCATCAAAGTGTCTCAAAACATCATAATTACACCATAAACATATCTATAAGATAGGATCATCTACATCTAAAAAATAAAAGGATTTTCTCTATATTCCTACCCTTATCCCTATAGTGTATTATACTGGAGTCACAAAAAAAATATTCTCCATCAAACACAATGGATGTCTACCAAAAAGATAAACAAATTCCTAGGTAAGTTAGCAAATCTTAGGAAGTTAGCTACTCAACTACCTGTGTATATGAGGGAAAAAAAATGAAAGAACGGGGTAAGTCACGAAGACTTAGTGAGAGCATAAAATATAAAGCAGACAGACAGGAGAGCACAAACATAGCAAGAGTCTTTACATCCAAAAAGAATTTAAATGACATTAAATAAAACGAAATAAATACAACTCACTTTTAGAAACTATTGTATACTCCCTTGAAAACTTTCAGAACTACATATAAACTTGTATTCAAGAATAAATAACTTTGTAAAAACTTTTCATTCTACTATGTGTACATAGACTACATTATCTCTTCGTTGTGGCAAACGATAATTATAGAACTGTGATATTTAGCTCGTAGGCTGCATTATCTCTTCATTGTAGTGAACAAATCTTTAGGAACTATGAATATTCAACCCATAGGTTGCATTCTCTCTTTGTTGCAACAAACAAAAAATACATATATATACTATGAGTATTCGAATCAACATTATATTTTCGTTGTAGCAAACAGAAAACATATATACTATGAGTATTTAACTCATAGGCTACATTATCTCTTATTGTAGCGAACGACAATCAATCATAAACTCACAATAAATAAATAAATAAATAAATAAATAAAATAAAATAATATTCACTCTTAAATACCTTATTGAAAATTTCAAAGAATAAATTTCAATCATGAACATAAACACTTTACTTCATTCTCAAGCACTCCTAGAATTTCAAAGATCATAAAAGAATATACTTTTGGAGTTTACTTGCTTGTCCTAAAAGAATTTTTAAAATGCCGCTAAATAGATTAGCTACTCACACTAAAAAGAACGCAATCAATGTCTTCCAATGTAGTTGGAAGGATCAACCACCGTATTTTCCACGGGATCTAAGCATTTAAAATAAAAAGAACATGATATTAGACAAAATTCTCAAATTTAACATACATAGGGTTTTGAGGAAACCACAATAATTCCTAGAGTAAATTAAACTCGCACCCCTGTGTTTTGCTCAAATTTCATCTGATATCTCTCTCTTTTTGTACATTACTTTTACCCCATTCTATTAACGCCGTTAACTAATGTCAATTGAAATATGTGAGCAGACAAAATTGTCCTTACATTTTAATTGTAAAACCCAAATTATCCCTTCCCAATTAGTTTCAGAATTTATGATTCACGTTTCATCCATCTTCACCATTAGTGAGTATTATTCATCTTCTTTTTGTTGGCGAGTTCTTCTTCAGCGTCCAGGGGGTGCGAGTTTCTCTTTCTCTCACGATATTCACGTTTCATTTCTCTTCACCATTCGCGAGTTCTTCATCGTTCTTGTTCCAGTTCGCGAATTCCTCATTGTTCATCTTCTAGTTCGCAACGTTCATGAGCGCCTTCATTTGTCTTCCTCTTCGACGTTCTCGAGCACTCTGTTTTTCTTCCTGTTCCACAATTTCTGTTCACGCTAGGTTATGCTTGTAAGTGACCACTGGATCTTGTATATAGGTTACTTTTTAAGATTATTTATTTAATTTTGATTGTTTATTGTTGCCTATTTCTGAATAGAGTTTCAATGGGAGACCAGTTGGGATCACTTATGATTTTTAAAATCATTTGTTTATTATTGTTGATTAAAATAGTGTTGATGTTTGGGATAACATGATACACAATGGATGAAGTGAAAATCATTTGTTTATTATTGTTGATTAAAATAGTGTTGATATTTGAGACAATAGGAAACACAATGGATGAACTGAAAATCATTTGTTTATTATTATTGATTAAAATAGTGTTGATGTTTGGGACAACAGGAAACACAATGGATGAACTGAATAATGTTGATGTTTGGGACAACAGGAAACACAATGGATGAACTGAAAATCATTTGTTTATTATTGTTGATTAAAATAGTGTTGATATTTGGGACCACAGGAAACACAATGGATGAACT
>CM023944.1:7520986-7625466 GCA_013407115.1 Glycine latifolia | reverse complement strand
TTGTTTATTATTGTTGATTAAAATAGTGTTGATGTTTGGGACAACAGGAAACACAATGGATGAAGTTGAAATCATTTGTTTATTGTTGTTGATTAAAATAGTGTTGATGTTTGCGACAACAGGAACATAATGGATGGAAATGTTTGTTGAGAATTAGAATTTAGTTCATATGTATGTTAGTAGAACAAAGGATGAGAGGAAATGTGTTAACACTGCGTACCAACAAAGTGGGTTCAAAGTTGGGTTTACGTACAAAAAAAAACAAAAAAGAAGCGAGAGGAAGAAAATAAGGGTATTTTAAACATAAATTTTCATTAAAAGTCATGTGAGCAACATGTGCCTAATTTTTGTTAGATTATTAAATGATGTTTAGGAAGGAGAGAGTCTAAGTGTAATGTGAACTAAACAATTAAAGAGTTTTTTGTAGGGTGTAAAAATGGAGGGGTATTAGGTGAAATTTGAGCAAAATACAGGGGGTATGAGTGTAATTTACTCTAATTCGTAATACTTAGTTTTCTAACATTACTCACACAACCCATAACTAAATTATGCTATAAAATACTCATCTAACTCAACCGGTTATAAATTTACCTTAAAGAAATCAAATAGAAATTTTAAGGAGATGCGAGGTGTTTCATTTTACTCTAACCACCTTCCCATACTTGAGAGTTCCACAAGAATGCAATAAACATGATGAATTTTGGAATAATGGAGAAAAATAAGTAAAAGGTTAAGAGATGAAAAATAGGGAAGAGGGAGGATTTGAGAGATGGGAGTGGGTCTTGAAAGAAGGCAATTAGGAGAAGGGGAGGGGGGGAGGGAGTCTGGGTGTTTTCAAAAAACAGAGGGCACTTGTTATATTATATATATATAAGTGAAACGGTGCATTTCAGCTATCTTTATTTAAATAAAAAACCTATTTTTTAAGAAATATATTAAAGTAATTTTATAGGTTTATATTATATTTTTCTTTTATAATATATATTTATAAGATCTTTTAAATTTATTATATTTTAAAATTCTATGACTTTGCTATAGATAATATCTGAATGAACATAATTATAAGATTAATTTGATATCTGTCTAAATTATTTACAAAGTCATGATCTAACTATATTTATGTCTAAAAGGCTAACTGTAATTAAAATATTTGGTGGTGACTCGTGAAGGTCAGTCTAGTTAAGTGTCAACAATACTATAATTCTTTTTTAAATGAACGAATGGTACAGGAAATCTTATATATTCATATTCCTGCTACCCATATTGTTATTTACAACAATTATACATGTCTTGTCGGCTTGCACGGTGTTAATTTCAATAACTAGTTATAATAATAGCTTATGTCAGAAAGTGGTATGTATCATGCCTTTATTGCATGATAAAATAGAAGCAAAGAATAGTAATGAAGAAAGCGATAACGTTACCCAATGACTAAACGATTCAAGCGGCGACATTTCAATCGCCATCCATTACATAATAGTAGTATTAGCGTAGACAATAATCATCATCCATTTGATAATAGTAGTAGTATAGAAAGAAATAAAAACAAATTCATTCATTCTTCTTACATATAAGGGGAAGGGAGAAAAAAAGTGGATGAAATTTCAATAAGAAACTCTGCTTCCAATTCAACTTTGTAATTTGTGGAGGGAATACTTTTCTATTCTATTACGCGCACGGAGGGACCAACAAAACCAAAAGCCAATTAATAGTAAGAAGCAGCATGCGCCCACCGGTTATTGTCAAAACTACCTCTCTTTTGGATTCTTTTTCTTCATCTTCACCCGCCGATCGCAGACTCAACACTCTCGCCAGACACTTCCTTCATCAAATGGCTTCTCACGACAGCATCTCCGCTTCGCCAACCGCCGCTTCTTCTGATTCCATCTTCAATCACCTCGTTCGTGCTCCCGAAGATCCTATCCTCGGGGTATAATATTCTTCTTTTCTTCTCGCATCACTCTTCTTCTTTCAAATTCTTCTCTATTATATAACGCATGACACGATATCGCTATTTCATCTTGTTTTTCCGAGTTTCTAAGATCGCGCTCTCAACGATCTATAATTCATTTGAATATTTTTATTTTTGGATGCTTATTCGAGATCAATTTTGTTTAATGAATCTAGGTATGGTTTGATTATTGTGCAAATTCTTTGTTTCTTTGCGTCATCTTAAGCTGCGATTATGTTTACGTTTGAATTTTGAAGCCGCACGGCACGATTGACAATTGGTTCACGTAACTTTACCGAAGCGGTTAATCTTAAGCTTCTTTCATACGAAACGTTTTCAGTTTTTGCTCTGTTTTGTTGACTCTCGTTGCGTGTTTGAATAAATAGGTAACTGTTGCTTATAACAAAGATCCAAGTCCAGTTAAGCTCAACTTGGGAGTTGGTGCTTACCGAACTGAGGTCAGACTAATATTTGGTTACACTTGTGTTTATTTCTTACTAGATTATGTTAATTCATAAATATAATCGTTAGTTTAATATAATTTGGCTGCTGAAAATGCTAGCGGATGAATCACGAGAATGACCTGTAATGTAACTAAAAATTATCCAATATAATCATTCAGCTGGAAACTTGTGAGTTTTACTAATACTGAGAATTGTTCCAGGAAGGAAAACCTCTCGTTTTGAATGTAGTGAGGCGAGTTGAGCAGCAACTCATAAATGACGTGTTAGTACCTGACTATATATACTTTTTTTCTCGTCATTTCCGGTGGCATTGTGCTCTGAACTTTTTATGATGTTCTGTTCTGCATTATTTTCAGGTCACGCAACAAGGAATATATTCCGATTGTTGGACTTGCTGATTTTAATAAATTGAGTGCTAAGCTCATTTTTGGGGCTGACAGGTTAATAATAGAAACAATATCAGTGGTTTCTTGTTTGTAAAGATTTTTGCTGATCAGTACCTAATTGTTTGTGCTTACATTTTTTTTTGTTATAGCCCTGCTATTCAAGACAACAGGGTTACCACTGTTCAATGCTTGTCTGGAACTGGTTCATTAAGAGTTGGGGGTGAATTTTTGGCTAAACACTATCACCAAGTAAAGTGCTCTGTCCTTGATATTTTTCTCCTTCTTATCCTCCTTTTTAACTCATGTTAATTTGATGATCTCACCTTAACATTTTTTACTGCACTTGTCTGCTCAGCGGACTATATACTTGCCAACACCAACTTGGGGTAATCACCCAAAGGTTTTCAACTTAGCAGGGTTGTCTGTCAAAACATATCGCTACTATGCTCCAGCAACACGAGGGCTTGACTTTCAAGGTTGGAAATTATTTATCAAGCTGTGTAGTGTTTGTTACTTATTGTATTATGATCAATTTCATATTCATCAAGTTTATTTTATTTAATGTTATCTTCTCCTCTGTTCCTTACAGGACTTCTAGAAGATCTTGGTTCTGCTCCATCTGGATCTATTGTTTTGCTACATGCATGCGCACATAACCCCACTGGTGTGGATCCAACCCTTGAGCAATGGGAGCAGATTAGGCAGCTAATAAGATCAAAAGCTTTGTTACCTTTCTTTGACAGTGCTTATCAGGTAATCCCTTTTGCATGCAACTAACATTTTGCTTCTCACCGTTGTGAAATTTGTGTGTGCGCATTAAAATTACAAATCCGTCCACTTTAAATCCCTTGAATCCTGATGTTTTGCACGGGCAGAAAAAATCAAACTTTGAGTGTTAAGCCTCCTTTTTCTTGGCATTTTCCTTGGTGGTTCATGTCCACACAATAATTTTTCTTTACTATGTCTCAGATGCCCATTCTTTGATTAAAAAATAATTTTTTAAACTATCATTTTTTGTTCTAAAGGGTTTTGCTAGCGGAAGTCTAGATGCAGATGCCCAGCCTGTTCGTTTGTTTGTTGCTGATGGGGGTGAATTGCTGGTGGCACAAAGTTATGCAAAGAATCTGGGTCTTTATGGGGAACGTGTTGGCGCCTTAAGCATTGTAAGAACTTCGAAAGCATTAAATGGAGTGAATGAAGTTTTTTATCAGTGACAATAAGTGAATGGTGCATGTTTTTGTCCCATTGAATCTTATTATTTTCTTTGTATCCTAAGCGCAGATAATGTACTTTATAATTTCATTTTTCTTTGATGACTAAAAGCTTCTAGTGTTTTGATAAGTTTCCTTATTCTTTTAAAAATAAACTCACCTAGGTCTGCAAGTCAGCTGATGCTGCAAGCAGGGTCGAGAGCCAGCTGAAACTCGTCATTAGGCCCATGTACTCAAGTCCTCCCATTCATGGTGCATCCATTGTGGCTGCCATTCTCAAGGACCGGTAATGATCCAAACTTCTGCTTTCCTAAGACGAACTACACAAAGAAGTATTTGTTGTTGACTATCTTATTATTCTTTCCCCACTGCTTTTTTTTCTTGCTCTGATGAATACTAGTCTTGAATGGCACTGTCAAGTGGTAATGAATATGATGGTTGTAACTACTTTGATATTTATAGAGGCCATTCTTCCAATATATGTTTGATTAGATGGGAGATTCTAGTGAACATTGTCTATATCCAAGATGATGATTTTACTGGTTGTGATTGTTTCGTCATATGCGTTGGTTGTGTCTATATATTTAATACTGCCAAGGAGGTGTTCTTAGTACACATTCTTTTGCTAGGTGATTTTTTCTGTGTTAAAATTTCCCACTTGTTTTTTCTTCTCTTTCAGGGATTTGTTCAATGACTGGACTATTGAGTTGAAGGCAATGGCTGATCGCATCATCAATATGCGCCAAGAACTTTTCGATGCTTTACGTTCCAGAGGTCAGCCTCTACAAAGCTCCTTATACAATTCCTTTAGTGGTCTTTTTGGGATCTATATCATTTTTATTTTATTTTTATACTTTACATTTCTGAGGTCAGCCTCTACTGAGCTCCTTTTTCAATTCCATTACTTTTTATCTTTTTGGATGGATCTGTATCATTATTGTTGCACTTGCTCTAGTACGCAAGAAGCTACTACTTGTTTGCTCATTCTTTACCATCTTACTCTGTTTTCTAGTTTTGTTTTTGTGATACATTTACTGCAGTTATACTAATTTCTCCTTTAACTGGTCAGGCACACCTGGTGATTGGAGTCACATTATCAAACAGATTGGAATGTTTACTTTCACTGGATTGAATGCTGAACAAGTTTCCTTCATGACTAAAGAGTACCATATATACATGACATCTGACGGGTAAGATACTCTATTTATTATGACTTTATTGAATGAGTTCAAATGAATATGATATGCATTATCTTTTTTTTCTCCGTGTTCTATGCTCCAGTTGATTGTGAATATGGCAGCATAGCACCTTGTTATATTGCTTACCATGCATTTGTCAAATTCTTTTTTGGTGTAAAATAAACATTAAGTTGAATATGCCCCATGTTGGGGGGTTACATTTTTTTAAACCCTTTTTGACGCAGGATGATAGAAAGAAGAAAGGGGGGGGGGGGGGGGGGGAATAGTCATTACACGAATAGCTATACCACTAAAAGCAAAGAACTATTATTTTACTAACTGTGTAAAGAAGGATAAACCCAAAACAAACAAACATTATCAGATAAACAACTACGTATCCTGGCAACCATTGTCTAAAACAAATATTATTCCACATCAATTCTTCCCCTCTTCAAAGAAGAACTTTTCCAAGTTAGATTCTTCTTGGTACTTGGATAATAAAGAGAAATGTCAACTATGTTGAACAAGTTTTTCAGAAGATCTACTACATTAATTTTCTTCAGGATCTGATTTATATATATAGACACATTTTTCATCTTCTATAAAGAGAAATGTCAACTATGTTGAAAACATGTTTGACAACCCTTATGTTTTATGCCGAAATTCCAGATGACTTAACGTGCACGGTTTGTTTTGCAGGAGGATTAGCATGGCTGGTCTGAGTTCCAAAACTGTCCCACTTCTGGCGGATGCGATACATGCTGCTGTAGCCCGAGTTGCCTAAAACATGTTCACTGCAGTTTTCAACATGCTCCCTAGTCCCTATACGAGAACTTCCATTATTTTTGTTTAATAATTGTCAACATCACCAATGAAACCTTTTATTTGATGTGAGATTTTTAAAGGCAACTTTTCTGCCTACCGGGCTCCATCCTAAGATTTAGCATTATACATTTTTGTTCCATTTCTTAATATGACATAATCAAATGTTTCTTAGAGGGTTTTTTTTTCTTCTTTTTTCCGGGGATCCTTGTTGGAAAGAAACAAACAACATTCGATGGATTAGTTTCGACTCAAATGTGGCAAGATAGATTTGTGGTGAGGTGTGTGAAACGGAAGGTCTAAAACTCTAAATCATATTAGAAAAGACTCGTGATGTCATGTGGAACCAAGTCTTAAGAATAAATATAATGTAAATATTGGAATGGTGCATATGAGTGAATATCTCATATAAGATTAAGAATGAGTTTATTGGAGAGAATGTTGAAGTGATATTGAGAAAACTGGTTGTTTGGAGATGAGTAGAGAAAGAGTATATTAGATGTACCATAGTTGTATCATCAGAGTTTGAGAGAAAGTAGGAAATATTGTTAAGAGTATTTACCATTCATTTTATCTTAAGATCGTTAAACTAAGTATTTTACTTAATTTTTTTATTTATCTGTTAATTCTTGGCCTAAAGAGTTTTTTTTAGGGTACTTAGCCATTGGTTGAACACTAACCAACTCCTTAATTCAAAAGATAACAATCAAAGTATCAAGACTCAGGAATCTTCTTTAAATGACTGTACTAGAAATCTATAAACAATCTTGAAAGGAGGAGGGAGGGAGAGGTTATAATATGAATCTCTTCCACCAATATTCTAACAAAAATTAACAACTAATATTTGTCGATAAGAAACAAACCTAAAAAGAAGTTAATGACTTTTGTTGGGTACTTAACGTTGCTTATATAAGCTGTGATGCTTGCATAAGAAAACAATAAATTTAATCAATTTGCATAATAATTGTGTTATAAATGTTCTAAGAGAAATTATGATGACTTAAAAATTGATAATTTCTTTATAAATATGACTTATAATAATATTATTTCATCATTATAATTGATAGTTGCAAATTTTTCTAGTTGTCTTTCATAATGTATGATAATTTTTTAAGAGAGAAATATTTTCTTAGATTTAAGAATTAAGAAGGAAATATTTTTTTATGATGTTTGCCCAAGTTTTTTACAATATTTTAGTTTTGTGTTTTCTATTCTCTTAATATGAAAATTTTGTTAGTAGAATTGTCAAAGTATATGTGAAGTGACTCCGCTCACTACTAAAAAAATATTGTTATTTTTTTATAATTAACTTCCTTAATTAGCATAATTAGGACAATGATTTGATTGCAAAATTATTGGATGAATTAAGATTTGCTTTCTTTCTTTCTCTTTTTTTGGGGTAAATAGTCATTTTTGTTGTTGAATGTGTAAAGCACTAACAAATTCGTCCCCGAAAAATGAAAATTCAAATTTTTGTCCCTGAAAGTGAAAAAAGTGTGACAAATTTATCCCTCCGTTAACTTTCGTTCATTACCGTTAATTGAAAGAGTTTACGTGACACATTTAAGGATGAATTTGTCAACGCTCTACACATTTAGGACGAATTTGCCAGCTCTCCACTCAAAATATAATTAAATTTCATATTCTCTTTTTTAATCATTGCAAACATAAAATTATAATAAACATTTGAAAATTAGGAAAGCAAACATAAGTTAAAACAAACATAATAATAATATAATATTGATTCATAAGCATAATTTGTTTGTTACTCTAAAATTTATATTATAACAACATTAGGTAATGCAAAATCAAGTTGAGTTTCATTTTTTTTGTAAGAATTAACTTAATGGTTATGCATTTTTGTTTGAGTCTCATATTTTGGGTAAGGTACTATCACATTAGAAATTTCAAAGTAAAAAAATGAGATAATACCTTATCCAAAATATGAGGTTCAAACAAATTTAAATGCACTATCATTAAATTATTCCTTAAAAAAATATGAGAATCAATTTGATTTTGTCATTATCTAATGTTGTTACAGTAGAAATTTTAGAGCAACATACAAATTATGCTTATTAATCAATATTATACTTATTATTATGTTTATTTTAACTTATGCTTGTTTTTCTAATTTTGAAGTGTTTATTATAATTTTATGCTTGGAATAATTAGAAAATGGAGAATATGAAGATTAAATTATATTTTGGGTAGAGAGCTTATAAATTCGTATTCGTCCCTAAATGTGTAGAATCCTGACAAATTTATCCCTAAATGTACAAGCTTAGAACTTTGGCGTGTAACTAAAATAATATTATGGAGTATGGACTATAAATAAAACTAAAGCAATTATAGTATTTACGTAATCACTTTGTAGTAGTGGTAAGTGTGGGATGTGTTGGGATCTTTCAATGAAAGATGACGGACGAAAGTTAACAGGATGATGAATTTATCAAACTCTATATATTCAGAGACATTTAGAAACAAAAATAGTTATTTTTCTTTTTTTTATTTAAGCTTGACTTGTTTGTATGTATACATTTATTCCTTTCCCGTTCACGTTTCTTACAAAAATCTTTTTATTTAATACCTCATGATAATCATAAAAGTAAGGATTCCTCTTATATTTTTTCATACAGGTAAGTTTTAAGGTTGAATTCAAGATTAGGGTTGGTTTTGTGAGCAGTGATTTTTGAAAGTAAGATTTTGAACTTTCCTTGCTCTTTCCCCTACTACCTTCATAGCTCTGTTAGTAATTGTAGGTGCCACGGACAGTTGGTTGGAGAGAATATAAAGCTAAGAAGAATGTTATAAATCCTCTCATGTGTATTTGCTTGCTATAGAGGTGACAGATTAAGAATCCAGAATCGTCACAAGCTTAAATACAATTTTTTGTTACAATTACAAATTCAAGTCTTATCACTATAAGCTAGATAAAGAAATTAAAAAAAAAAAATAGTAAACTATATATAAAATATACTTGGAGACGAAGAGTACATCAACCGAAGGCATAGTGCACGATCAACTATCTACAACCCTTCAACAAATACGAAGACGGGCTTGAGAAGCTCATAGCTGAGGATTTGCTGCTATCACCTCTAACCGGAGTTCCACATTCGCTGAAGTCAAGTACACGTCGCTCCACCTGCAAACGAATAAATTCCTTTAAGTCATATAAGCTATTGACAAAACTAGGGACTTGAATTTCTTGCATAAGAAAATAACTGCAGTGCTTATGCTTATGCTTTATCAAAATTTAAAGTGTGAAATAAAAAGTATTAGTGAAGATTTTGGGTGTCACTTTTAACACCAAAAAAGAATCCACTTTGAGAATTCACCGCCAAAAGCCAGTGACGGGGAGGGAATTGAGCTGCAGCTTTTTAACGAGGATAGTTGTGTTTTTATTGATGGTGAAATATTAGGAGATCTATATTCTAAATTGTGCTTCTCTTGCCATATGATGAAATATAGATCTAAACATGATGCTTCAGCTTTCAAGAAAAACTCAAGGGTTATGACTCATGGGAAAGGATCAAGTGAATATGTCGATCAAAGGACTAAGTTAACCTTTACCAAAGCACTTGAAGCCAACTGAGAATGGTTCCCATGCTGATCACGAGCATCGATATTTTCCTGGTCTCCATCCCTGTCATTTCTGGACGCATCTTTTGGTAATGCCTTGGGAGTCTCATTTCCTAGAATCTCTTGAGCACTGGCATATTGAGCAGCAGTTTGTTCACTGATCTGTTTCATCAACCCGATTGCATCATAGCTTCTATCACCAGGGCTCATGAAATACCCAAAATCCTGTAAAAATGCTCTGTTTTAATTGTGGTGAATCAAAATCTACTTCAAGGAAATTATTATCCAACAAAACCTACAGTACCTCGATTGTAATTTCAGTACCAATCCTGGGGCTGGACAAAAAAGTGTTAATGAGCCAAGGAGATTTCCATGCTGAAGGCGATTCAATGCTTTTCCTAAAAGGCGTACCACCAAATCTGAAACCAAACAAGCAGTAGTCAGAACCACAGCGAGTTGACACTGATTTGAAAAATAAAGCAAAAATGGTAACAATTGTCATTTGAGTCTAAAACGTTGCAAATAACATAAACTAGATAATGAACCTTTCACAAGTGCCACATAATGAGAGAACTTTCCAATGCAGCAGAGCTTAAACCATTATAACAGTAACATCAAATAAGGCTAAATGGATGAAACCTCACACCTACCTTATTGGAGGTTGATCAAATAACTCAGCCTCGTTAATAAAACACCCAAATAAAATAAATAATGGAAAATGGAAACAGTTGGCAAATGATAATATAATTAGTTTGAAGAAAATTACATGTTACATGTTTCAAGACCACCATCGTTTCCAGTGTGATCACCCGAATTCTCCCCTGGGCCTGATGAGCTGATAGACTGTACACAAGTAACAGCAACTGAAAGTCTTTCATGCTCCTTTACCCAAACAGATGGTGAGTTAATCCTTGAGCATGGATTTTTTTTAGTTCTAGCACTTAAACTAAGAACTTTTTTCTGATTTCAAATCAACCTGATCAGGTGAATACAGTAACAGATCATTCAAATCATGTTCGACCAAAATTCCAGATGGTTGTTGAACCTGACAAACAAAATAGCAGCATAAGTAAATATTTACAAAGTTTGGTTAACAGCTTATTACAAGAGAATAATACTTACAATCTCAGCAGCAGCACTAGCATCATTCTTTATCTCAGAATCTACATCAAGAGGTTGCTGCTTAATTTTATCCTGAGAATTATGACCACCCAAATCGTATTCTGATTTTTTGTCATCCAAAATTGCCGACTTATTTTTATCCTCTACTCGTTCCATTTTAACAGCTTGTCGACAACTCCCTTTATCACCTTCAACAGAGGTACCAGTGTCCCTCTTTTGCATTGAAGATGCAGGAAGCAAATCTGCTCCCTGAGTTTCATTGTCATCAAGCATGACATCCAATCGGGAAAAGTTTTTTATCAAGGTTGATGTCATCTCAATATCAAGTCTCTTGTCAATTCTTTTATCTGATAGTGGAGATAAAAGGTCTCGGTTTCGTTTCTTTAATATAGATGGTGTACCTGTGAAGGTTTTAGCTGCACTTTTTAACAGACCATCTGGACTATCATCACGAGAAGGTGAGTCCCATAATCTAAAAGGAGTTAGGTTCATGTTCATAGAAGACATCATAAATTGGCGGATGCCTAGGGGACTGAATTCCTGCTGCATATCACCTCCAGCTTGTATAAGATCACAGCTTAAGAAAGGAATGTCGAAGCTTGGAAAACGGGGAGGTTCATAACATAGAGCACCTGTGTCCTCCTGTTCTGTATGTACATTTGGCTTTTCATCCGTTGTATAGGAAGTTTGCTTAGCGTCTGATCCACAGCCAAAACTATTTACAGGGACCAATTTTGAATCATCTTTCACAACATCTGATGGTTCTTGCGTTTCTGTGCTGTCTATCCTATGGATACAAGGAGAACTGGACAAGTCATTGGCATAAATCATGTTGTCCCGTGTTCTGGAGACAAATTGCTGATCCTCAGACCCAACCAACTGATTGGCTTCGACAGTATACGTCAACCTATCACCAGTAGAAGAAACTACTGATGGGACAGATGGTAATGATGACTGACAAAGAAATGAGGTGCATCCTGACAAGTTAACCATGTTAACACCTTTATTATAATCTCCAGAAGAAAAGCATTCATCACTTATTGCTTCTGAAAATAGGATTCTGCAACATTCATCATCAGACATCAACATGTGTTCTGGTTTAACAGATATAGGTTCCATGGTCGTTGCAACTCCTAACCCCATCGAAGTCTGAAACTGAACATTCACCATGTCGTGACTTTCACTAGGAGCTACACAATCATTTTGCAACTGTGATGGTTCCTGCCCAAAGTCCAGTGAGGAAATATTGGTCAAGTCAAGTAAATCAAGCTGGCAGTCCCCGTTTGTGGAGTTTCTAGGTTTGTGTGAATATTTCTGTTCAATGAATTGAGAAGTGCAAATCCCTTGGCCAGCCATGTCTTGAAGGGATGCAGTTACTTCATCCAGAGACACGTAATATGGCTCTGAACAGGATGCTTGACTAGGTTTTTCATTTGGTTTGTATTCCTTTCCGGTTTGTAAAACAACACTCCTCATCTCTCTGGCTGACGAATAGTGACCAGCATTAGCTGACTCCTGGCTACACTGTGAAACTTCCTCCTCTCCTTCAGTCCCCCTAGGACCATTATCATCTCCACTTTGCTGCAACCTCGAAGATATGGAAGCAATAGGTTGATTCGGATTTCCAACAAGTGGTACATTTTGTAACTGAGTAAGCAAGCCCGATGCCAAGTAAGAATCTTTTTTTTTTTTTACAGAACTATTCCAATGGTTTTTTATAGAATTGTCTGTCCTGTTGCCACATAAGCAAGCACAAGTAATTCAATATGTATTTACCTTCCAAAAAAAAGAATTCAATATGTATTTACCTTCCAGGCAGTAACTTCGCTAATTCTGCCCATCTGTTCCCATAAATCTGATGTGCGCGTATAAGAGCCAACTCCTCTTCCTGCGTCCATGCTTCCTTATTTATAGTAGGATTAAGATGATTATGCCACCTATTTTACAAATTATATAAACGAGAATTAACTACATCCATCGAAATTCTCCAATATGATGGTATGAGACAACAGGGATAAAGGTAATCTGAATAAAATATTTTATTATTATATTCTAATTTGTCATTTTTGGACAATAAAGATACATTAATGATGCTTGTGTCCTACACAAAGCAATAGAAATCCAATAGCCCCCATACCTTTCTCGACATTGCTTACCAATACGTCCAGGTAAGTGTTGTGCGATAGTAGACCACTTTTTAGGTCCATATCTATTCACCAAATCAATAATTATTTCATCCTCCTGTTTGCATTCACATTCGATAGGTGAGTTCACATTAGACATGTAAACAGAAAATTTATACATTCTAATATTACATCAAAATAAATTCTAACATGCAGAGATAAGATCAACATGGGCAAGAAATGGAAAGTAGAGATTACCTCTTTAGACCATGGACCTTTGACGAGTTCTGGATTTAAGACTTTCTGCCACCTATGCAAGCATTGTACATCAGTTCTATCCTTGAAACATTCCGCTACAAACAAATTTGGCAATCAGAACAGGTAACATAACAAAATATTGCAGAATTAATTTGCGTAAATTAAAAGTGCTTAATGTATCCGTGTGTGTGTGTATGAGAAATAAGTAGAATTACAAAACTGGTCAAGGGGACCAAAATATTGAACCCCGCGAAACGTAGTCCTTTTCCCCCCATTTATATCTCCCTGTTAAGCATATTAATAAAAATTGGAAATGCACACTAGTGGGTCTGATACTCTGATACCAAAATAGTACCTATTTTTTTTCCAGTTCTTTCCTTTGAAACGCTGAACAGCCTTCCGCAAAATCTCGTCCTGCAAAAACAAAACACATCAATATCACCAAATAATATACAATATAATTATCAATCAAACTTTATATCTTAGAAACTGTTAAGTTTTAAAGTGCTAAATACACAAACATATCGAAAAGATTAAAAAAATGTATTATGACCATCTTTTGTGGTAACAAAATTCAAAAGAATAACTATAACTGATTGTAAGTAAACAAATTTTTTACATGCAAAATTCATTTGAATAAGTCATAAACATGCTTAGTTTCACAAGTTACAGAATTTTATAGTGCAAATAAAACATTACCAGTCTATAAAAAGATAAGTTAAAAAAAAAATTGTAGCACAAGCAAAACATTACTAAACTTCCAAAACATGAAATATGTTTTAAGTGTCAAAAAAACTCACCTCTTCAGGTGTCCATTGTCCTTTGGTAGAGCGCCTTGTAGGGCCAGTAGTCCTCCTACAGATATGTATTTCATCGTAAGAGAAAACTCACTTCATCTCTTCATAAACAATTTACTACGGTTACCTACAAAAGGTTTCTTTGTCTTTCTTTATTTTTATAAGTGAAACATTATTTGTTCAAGAGAAAGGACAGGACTCGGAAAGAGCAAGAATAAAGTTGGAACATAAAAATATATTAGGAGCACCAATCCTCAGCCCTGTTAATAATTAATAAATTATTCCCAAAAAGAAAGCAAGTAACAGCTCCACATGTAAACATGTCAAATTGTCAATTGTTAAGTGTTAAAGGTGTTAGACACTAGAGAGAAACAGGCTAAACACCAGTATTAATTTCACTTCACTCACGTATCATGCCAATGATAAAGGCCTGCCTAGTAATAAAAGAACGAATGTAGTTAAACAAAGATGATTTTGAGAATTACCCATTCAGAGCTCTAATTTTCTGAACACCTTCTATCACCCCTTCTGATACAGCAGCAAGGATTGTCTGGTCACCTTCCATAGTTTGTTGGCAGATAACTAAAACAGAATACCCCAATTCCCACTGGACTGCAATTCTCTCTCCAGTTGCTTCTCCAAATCATTATAATCCCCACCCCCCCTAAATTAAGAGATCACATGAACAAACTTCTGCAAACAAACACAGGAATCAGGAGAAGTTCAGAGAAAAAATGGAAGGCGAAAAATAAAGAATCAAAGAATTTTTTCTCAACCAAACAATTCAGTAAAAGAATATTCAAAATCTTCAAAAAAAATCACATTATATCACCATTTCCGAAGATTTACCACTTGGATCACACGAGTCAACATCTACCTTATCAACCAATAGCTCAAGTACATAATTCGACACTTTCAACATCACAGATGATTTTCAAAATTAAAAAGAAAAAAGCACACAGAGCAATTCAAATTAAAGTTGTTCAAAAACACAAAATCCAATAAAGATTCCTCAAATTCCACAGCGAGCAGGATCGAAGGTAAGAAAACCTGATTTTTAGAAGGGACAATTTTTCCTTAACCAAACACATCACCATTTTTGAAGCTCCACCGCTTGCATCACACAAGCCACATCCACCATAACAACCAATAACTCAATTACATAATTCGCTACTAAAATCTCAGTCAAAGAAAGCTAATTCATATTACGATTTTAAAATTAAAAAAAAAAAAGACAGCAATTCAAATTAAAGTTGCTCATAAAACTCAGAATCCAATAAGGATTCGTAAAAAGTTCCTGGGCGAACAAGATCTAAGTTAAGAAAACACGATTTGAAGATCGGACAACGAACATGCGAATGTGAACGTTAGAGGATAACTCACCAGACTGAGCTTCAGAGAAAGATTAATAACGGACGAAGATATCGAAACGGTGCGCATTTACAGATCCACGCTCTAGCAATGACGAAATAAGATCTGCAAATGCACATCAACCACCACCACAATCCGGAATTGAAGAATGGCAAGAAAAAAAAGAAAAGAGAGAAAAGAGTTAAACTAAACGGTCCTCGTCTCTATTCAAACATAAAGAGGCGGACTCTTGCGTTTCAAACCCTATGTTTAAAGCTCGAACATCTTGGGAATATGAACGGTCTAGATCACGACACGTCGGATAAACGTTTCCATCTCTGCACGGTAGCGTACATTTTTTTCTTTCAAAAAGTACAACGGGCAAATTATTATTTTTAAAAAAGAACTATTCTCTTTTTTTTTTCCCTTCTTTCTTCAAATTTCTATCTCTCTTTTATTTTCCACAAAAAAGATAAAGATTTTAAGTCTACAATAAAGATAAGGATAGCTATTACTGCTAGTACTATTAAGTTTACATTACTATTAGTGCTATTAAATTTACATTAAATAAGTATTAAAAATCAAAGGGTTTTTATAATTTGTCAATCTTATGTTTTAAGACACTAAATGTAGTTTTGAAGAAATATAAATTTTTTTCTGGTAAAAAAATTCTTAAAAATATTTCTAACTTTATATCCAAAATAGACTCTATAATTACTAATATAAAAAAAACAGTTGAAATAATTTACTATATCTTTTATTCACTTTCATACATTTAATACTTACTTCAAAAAATAATATAATATAATAAAATTTTCATTTTTACATAAAAATTAAAATGATTAAATAAATTCAAGATTTGAAACTTCGGTTATTTTTAAAAGTGTTTATAGTAAAATAATAGACAATTTTATTAGGAAAAAAAACTGAAAATAAATATCGTATTAAGAAAATCCAAATAAATATATCGTGAGTGCGTAGAAATATTGAAAAAGGTTTAAATCAAGAGACGGATGGATGAACTAAATTTGAAATATTTCAATTTGAAAAAATGGGTCATTATTGTTATTTGTTGGTAACTAATTGTTCTTTAATGCATATAATAGTAGTTTCATGACCTAGATTGTGTTAATAGTCAATTGATAGTTTGATACTCGCATAGTCGCATCGCTACACTACTCGGAAATCGGAATGCAACATGGGAAATATTAAACATGGCATATGTGATTGTCGCGTTTATTCCAGTATTATATACCAACAAATTTACACATAAACTGATAAATCAATTATAGTAGTACTACCATTCAAATTGACCATACAATTTGGGTAATGATTGGCTACTGTTCCAATGCTACAACTTAAGTTTATTCTTATACAAGCAAAGCGAAGTTAACTGGCAATGATTCTTTTATTTAAAATTAAAAGGAGTGATTATTTTATTAAATAACAAACAGATACAGACCCATATGTATATTCAAAAATAAAGTACCTAATCCCTAGTCTACATAGCTCGAGTAAATTTTATTCACATATGTTTTTCCACTCATTTGCTTAAACTTTAGAAAGGTTGGTCTTATCCTAATAATCATCTCGTAAAGAATTAATTTATCCCTTGGAACCTCACCAAAAAGATTGTGTTAAGTTTAATACAAATAGATCATGGCATGAATCTAGTAACAAAGCTGCTTGTGAAGGTTTAATTGAGAATTTTAATGGTTCTTTCATCCTAACATTTACGTCTTCTGCTGAGCATAACTTCATCATTCATACAGAATGGAGTGTTTTATATGATTTAGATTCTATTCGGTAATTAGAATTTTCAATAGGAGAAAGAAAGACATAAAGCATCAGGTGAGTCCTACAAACACTTGGTGTCTTTCTCTTTTCTATTAGAAAATTTCAATAATTAAAGAGAAATTTTTCTCATTTTATATGGTCTTCGAATTGCTTGGTTAAGGGGTTTCAAACATGTGATTACCTTGAATTCAATTATTATAGGTAGGTTGTAACAACACTAATTGATGCAATCCTTGGCTTAAATCTACATTTGGTCCTTAATAATTTCACAATTGTACAATTTTGATCTCTTGAAAAATTTATTGAAAATTTGATTCTCCACATTTTTAAAATTTAACAATTATGATTCACTGTTAATTTGTCGTCAATTTTTTTAACAAAATTACTAATGTGAGATTAACATGTTAACATGATAAATAACATGATAGTTGGACACATATTAACATGCTTCATCAACACATTATTAATGTCACATCATCATAAATATGTGGGTCAATAATTTCTATTTAAAAACAATAAATAAATAATCAACCAAAATTACTAAATTTTAAAAATTTGAGACCAAATGTGCAATAACACCAAAATTACACAATCATTAAGCTACAGGGACTAAGGCATGGTTTGGTTGCGATCAAATGCTAGAGAAGAGCAAGGAAAGGTAGAGAAATGCAGGGAAATACGGGAGTGGTGGTGGTTTGGTTAAGACTTGGGAGGAAATGGTACTATGTCCGCTGCTGCTGTGCAGTTTTTGATGTGCTTTTCCTGCAAGCATTCTCTTGCTACATAATAATAATATATTTTTACTTGACATTAATTTTTCTATCTTAATATTGACTTTTTTTTACCTACTAAACTACTTTAATTTAAATATTTCTTTCTATTTCATCTCATTTTTCTTCAATCAAATCACTTATATTTCTACTTTATTATACCTTATTTATCGTCTTTTCTCTCCTCACATGTTATCTTCCTTTTCTTCATTTCATCTTCTCACAACCAAAGACATCCTAAATGTGAATTTAAGCAAAGTTTATTATATTTAATATTTAGAAACTCAAGCAATGCACATCAGGTGGGAGCATGGCTACAGAGAAGTAAATCAGCCCTCTGACCTTTTTGCTAAATTCACTTCGAATGAGTAATGACCTCTCGTTAGGCAATTTTATGTCATTCCTGACTAATGCTATGCTAGTACTGTTCTGTTTCTTAGAGGATTTTTGTTTTTGGGCTTTTAGGTCCCTGAGTCAAAAAAACTACTTAATCCAATGCTCGAAGACTACCCTTGCATATGCAAAGAGACTGTTTCCAGATTCGAACTCATAACCAACAAGTTACAAAGATATAACTTTACTGCTGTGCCAGAGTTTGCCCTCCTCGAGTAAAAAAAAAATCAGGACACAGAAATTCAGCTAAAATCAAGACTTAAAGGAATAACAAAAAAAGAATCAAGTAAAATACTAGACTAAAATTGTCATGACAAGTGACGTGACATTAAAATATACACATCAATGCTTCTCGTCAGTCCTAATACAGAAACACAGACACTACACCCTTAACAGTCGAACTATTACCCCGATAAGTTGTTAATATATGAATACATTTGAATTTTAATGATAATGTTATTATCCTCTTTTTAAATTATAGACACTCCACTTATCTAATAGCCATAGATTATCTATAAGAGTTATTACACTATTGTAACGACCCTGACTATCAAGGACCCGAGACTTTCATCCAACGCTATAAATATTAGATTCTACCTTCCATTCTAATTTATTCTCAACTCACTCACGTACTTACTTGAGTGTTTAAAGTCCTTTGTTTTACAGGTATTTCCCTCACGTTCCCCTAGTGGAGGACACCTATGAATCTGCCATGAGAGATCAAGAACCTACCTTGATAAGTACAAGTATGAACCTCAGACAATAATAGACTGAATAGAGAGAAATATATGGAAGCAATAAATTATAAAGTAATATTGCAAGTAATGATAATGTGCCATGTTACAGCGAACCATAAAATCAAAACTTGAGTATATATTAGCGGAGAATACATCAGGCAAGTTGATCTCAAAACTGCTGTATGTAACCAACCCATCATTATGCACCACCAACTTTCTGAAACTTATTTCGGCGATCTCTAGACCCATTATCTCTAGAGCGTGCATGCTTGCCCCCTCTCCCATGCCATCCTCCCCTGCAAAGAGAGGTATAATTAATTTAAGTTCCACCCTTTTTCGAGCATCCAGAAACGCAAAGTAAAAACGTATAGACAATTGGTAAAGTCATATGCAAGGCATCGTTGAATCCAGCCACGTACCTTCCCTGCTTATTTTTGAATTCTCGGTGTTTGCCTTGATTACCACGAAGCAGGCTCCAGTATTCTTTTTCGGCCTCACCTGTGATTACCATAACAAAAAAAAAAGTGGCTCTCAACTTAACCAATCCAATTTTCACTGACAGAAGATACCACTTTAGTACTAATCTCAGCAATTATTCTCTCCATATCCAAATCCCTTTCCTCCTAGTTAAGCGGTTTTGTTCATCAGGTGCAATATTTTTTCAATTTGAATAGAGCACAAGCTTATATCATTAGAAAATGATGATGAGAAATAGTATTTTAAGCCCACAAACGAAATCCAAACCTGTTTAAGAAAAAAGAAATTGAAGTAGAACTAACCAGTCACTGGATCTAGAATAGCAATATAATTCTTTACAACCAAACCATCCTTTTCTGAAATAACTGCAGCAGCACGTGCTTTCTGAGCAGCTTCAGTTTCTTCAAAGCGGATGTATCCTGACTCTGCTCCAATCTTGAAATCAATGTACTAAGCAGGAAAAAAAGAATATTTAATCAATTAAGAAAACTGACTATAGCCTATTTTTCAGTAACAGGAATCTAGCCCACCATTAGGATAATCAAACAAATTTAAAAAAGAAAAGTATCCTCCTTCCAGAAACAGGAAAACAACTCCAGGGGTAGGGTTGATGAGTTATAATAGACAGCTGCAAAAGCACAAACAAACATTACCAGAAGCCATAAAGTTCTACAGGCTGGAGGAAGGGGGCTAACCCAATTACCTTCACAGTACCAAATTTCTCAAAGACACTCTTCAAATCCTCACGTGAGACAACATCCATGTTGTCCTTGTAAGCAGCGGCAGAAAATTTTTCACCAGCTTGTCGTTTCTTTTCTTCACCTTGGGTTACCTTTCCTTCTTTCATCCCATTATTGTCTTCACTATCAGTTTCCTTTACTTCTTTCATCTCAGTGTTTTCTTCACTTTCAGTTTCTTCTGCTTCTTTCATCTCATTGTCCTCTTCATTCACAGTTTCCTTTGCTTCTTTCATATCATTTTTTTCTTCATCAACACCAACATTTTCTGTTACCTTTTGGTCATTTTCCCCAGAAGTAATTTCAGAGCAGTGGTTTTCATCTGTTTTGGAGACAACACTATTGTCCTTTACTTGTTGATCAACACCATTTTGTTCAGAAGGAATTTCTTCTGAAATGCTCTTTAATTTGAAGGCAATAATTAAGCCTTTAGGGTAGCTGTTATGAAAATGAATGAAAACTATCAGTTTCTATATATACTTTCTTTTGGGGCATTAAAAGTTGGCAGCTTCTTACTCTTCTTCTACATTTGAGCTATTCTGGTGGTTTGAACCCACAGGTGGACGAGATTTTTTATAATCTTCTAATTCTTTTTCTCTCTCTGCATCAAAGTCCTTCCTGAATTGGGCAAAATATAAACATCCATATATATTATCAGACACTGAACATTAAGACATTTTTGTCTGACTGTCTCAAATACCAAAATTCTCAAATTTTAGTAATGCAAGCACAAGTAATAAGCAGCAATCAAGTGAATTTAAATTCTTCATAAAATGATGCCAGGAGAACTTGGCACCAAAGGAACTCCTTTTATTTATATTTTTCACAAATATAGAGAATAAATGTGCAATTCATATTGCAATAATTTCTTTAACATAAAAAAACCTGACATAGCACATATTTTAGAAATTATTTTTAGAAGCCACATATTTGACCTTTTTTTAAATATAATTAATTTTCAGGTACAGGTATTGAAATGCTATAAGAATTCTCTTACTTTGGTTTTAATTCTAACTCGGCCCCAGCATATACCAATTTTTCCTTCATAACCTTTTCTACTTCTTCAGCTGAAGAGAATTCTACAAGAGCAGTGCCACAGAAGAACTTTTTGTCTCCAACATGATGGGGAAGCCGGACACTATTAACCTGAAAACCCAATATATTATAAAAAGAAAAGTAAAGGAAAAAAAAAGATCTCACACAATACTTCATAGTTCATACTTAAAGAACTATCAGCTAGACAACGCAGATTCCATACTCATTGAAAGTACTACATATTACATAAATCTAAAGCACTCAGATATTAACCAGAGGAATACAATGTCATGGTTTATCTTTAAATGATGCATAATGTCTTAAGTTTATGAGAAGCATTTTCTATATAGTCTTAATTCCCTGTCAATCAAGAGCATTAAGAAACTTCTTTTATGCATATTTTACTCCAGTTGCCTTTTTTTATCTACACATTGACAACTCGGATAAGTAAAAGAAACAGCTTTTAAACTAAAATGCTTTTAAACTAAAATGTTGGCATGTAGATCATGATACAGGCCCCGGACTCCCCAGTGTTAATATTATTACCTTGGCATATTGACCAAAGAATTTCTCCACATCTTCAAGCTTCAGATCATATTCAAATGGTGATACAGAAAGTGTTCTTATCTCCACCTGCTCAACCTCTTCTAGCTTTGGAAGTTCAGTTTTCCTGCCAACTTTTTTCCCTGAAACATACACATAAAAAATAAGAAAAAGCCAGGATATTATTAATCATTCTTCATATAACCAATGAACATACAATTAGTAGCATGCAAAAACTAAAAGCAAAAGACATTTTCATCCAGAAAACCATTGATTTGAGAGTGACAAATAAACAGCAAATAAGTTCTTTTATGACAAATTCATCTCTCGATCACCAAAAAAAAAAGAGCCTGAGTTTAGGAAACTAACCATCTTCGGAGACCTTGAGTGAAGCCGAATTTCTCAAAGTTTGACCAACAGCATTCACGGTTTCTTGGGCCACTTCATCGGGCTTAACATCACCCAAATTAAGGTGTTTTCGCATTCGATTAAACGAGCAAATCAGCGCCAAACTAATCACTGTGAGACCACAGTCAAGGCCAACAATGATAACTTCAAATTACTCTAGAAAAGCGCTATAGTTAAAACAAATAAATAAATAAAAACAGGTAATACTGAAGAACAAGGATACTGCCATCTTCGCTTTCAGTGATGCTCTTCCTCATGAAACCATCGGTGAGAAGGTTGCTGTCGCCGAAATAAAACTCGACCTAAGCGGAAAAAAAATCGAAAATTGAACGATGAATGATCATAAGAAAAATAAAAGTTGAAGTAGAAAAGCAAGATTGGACTATGAGTCATACCTGTCGTATGACTTTCTTAGTTGTTTCTTCGTCTAACGATTGCGTCGCCATTGATGAGTGCAGTCACCGAGAAAGAAAGAGAGGGTTTAGGGTTTTTGCAAAGTACGTTGCACTTTGGGCTTGAAAGTATATTTGTCTTTGTTTTGTACTTTTAAAAGCTCACTTTACATAATTAATATTATGACTTCACTTTAATTATTTTTTAAAATTTATGATTTTAAAGGTATCAATTTTTTTTTTACTTTTTAAATTGAAATTATAATATTATTTACAACTTCAATATTTTAGAATTACCATTATGTTTTATTTTTATTTTTTCATGATTTTAAAATTTGATGTATTTTTTTTTGTTATAGGATTTAAAGTTATTTGATTTGTAATTTTTTTAAGTGATAAATTTATATAGGAATTCTATTTTATATTTTTATATTTTTAAAAAAATTTAGTATTTCATTTTTTATATATTTTCTAAAAAAATTTAATTTAATTATTTAATAAATAATTGTATTTTTAATTTTTAGTTTAATATAATATTTTGTATATATTTTGTATATGTTTTTATTTAATATATTTTTATATGGTTATATTTATATTTTTTACTTGTTGATATATTTAATTTTTAATATATTTTTATATTTATTTATTAAATAATTAAATTAAAAATTTTATTTACAATTTTTTAAAATGAAAAAAAAATATTACAAGTTTTTTAATAAAAAAAATATTTTACAACTTAAAAATTTTAATATTTTTTATAACTTTTAAATGATAAGCTTGTTTTCAAATCTTATTGATTTATAAAAAAAAGTTACAACTTGAAAGTCATAAAAAATATTATAACTTTCAAGTTAAGACTTAAGAAAAATTAATCGACTTTAAAATCATAAATCTAAAAAAATTGTTATATGAAATCGTAAATAATATTATGACGTTAGTTTAAAACGTAAAAAAAAGTTGATATAATTTTAAAATTGTAAATTTAAAAAATAATTAAGCTAAAATCATAAACTCTTTTTCGACTTCAGTTGAAAAAATTAAAATCATAACATTAATTACAATTTTTAACAAAAATCATAATATGTATTACAAATTTTTTTTAGATAATTATTTAAAATTGTTCCTCAAATAATAATAAAAGAAAAAAAATGACCTTTTAGAAAGGAAAAAAAAAAAAACGATGCATGAACGCACTAAGCCACTCTACGCAGTCTAACTCCAAACCCCAAACCGACACCATCCACTTTTCTTTTTCGGCAAATAAAAGGAGGGATGAAAATGAAAGCTATCTCTTTCATAACGAATAAATGAATGTATAAGGTAAAAAAAAGTGCATATTTATTGTTAATTTTAATTAACGTATTTTATAATTTAAATTCATAATAAATATATTTTGTTTTTTATTTTATATATTTATTCACTTTACAAGAATCAAATTCTTAAAAATGAGTTGGTTATATTAAGTGAGTTTAATTTTTGGGACAGAAGATTATGTATTTTGTTGGTGTAATTTTCAAATAATTAAAGATCATTGTGGATATAACTTTTAATGTAATTATTATAAAATTTAATAAATATATTGTAAACAATGGTTTGTTATTGGATAAAAATACTATTTAGTCATTAACCATGTGTTAGGTTGTACATAAATAGAGTGGAAGGAAATTTAAAAAATATATGGAGATGAAATAGAAATAACAAATTTTCATTGTTTGTTTGAGAAGAGGAAAAAAAAAGAAGAGAGTTATTTATGTTGGACACACCGGAAAATCATTTGCCAAATTAGAATAAAATAGGAAGGAAATCATTTCTCTTTTTTATTTTTTTGTATGGAAGTATGGAAGTGCATGGGTAAAAGATTTCATTTGGCTCAATAAGGTACTGTTTGGAGAGTTTTTCTATTTTTAGTTTTGAAATTTTTAAAATCCAAAATCAGTTTTTAGTTTCATCTTTTTTCTTGTTTTTAGTTTTTAAGAAGTTGTTGCAAATTGAAATTGATAAAAGAGTCCATTATTCTATCTTGTCTCACTTTATTATGAAAAAATGTAATATAAAAAATATAGACACAAAAATAATTTAAAAATAAAAATAATTAAAACTACTAAAAATAATAAAAGTCTTAAAAAAATAATGTTTCACAACAAAAACAAAATTATTAAAAAAAAATAACACTAGAATGATGACAACAACAATAATAAAGTTATATAACACTAATAATAATGACAAAAACAACAATGAAAGTGATGGTGATGATCACAATAGTGGTAACACTAGTATCAACAATGACAACGATGGAATGGTAGTAATGAGAATGTATTTTTAAAACTAAAAATTAAATTCATAAATATAGTATTCTTAATTTTTTAAAATGAATGTAAAATTATTTTAAAATTGAGTTAAAAATTATTTCAACTCCAATTTTATCAAATGTGTTTTGTTTTAAAAGTTACATTTGAAAACAAAACCAAAAGTTCACAACCATCCCGAACATATGCTAAATTTTTCAATGAGATTTTAAAATCTAAAAAAATATTAGATGAGTGAAAGAAGTAAACTTTGGTCCTAATATTTATAAACACATGGGATATCTAAAATTGCGTTGGATACAAAGGCATGAAACTTATGGGTTACATATGGAGTTATGGAAAAATAGTGATTTAGCATAGATTAAGATATGAAACAAGGATGGCAGATAATCAATTTGGTTGTCAAAAAGTCTACAACAAAAGATTATCTTTGGAGAAAGTTAATGGAAAGGTACAAAACTAAAGAAATTACATATATTTTTAATTGACTTGGGAAAAAAGCCTATAACTGGGTACAAAGAGAGTGTTGTGAAAGACTTTAGAGAGAGAGAGAAAAAGAAGTATATGCATTGCATATATGCAATGCATATATGCAAGCTATACTCAAGATATGTACGAAGGAGTGACTACTAGTGTGAGAACTGAGGTGAAAATCTAATCTTTTAAAACAAATATTTTCTTAAAAAGAGCATTGTCCTCACCCATTTAATACATAAATCTAGCTTATGCCAAATAAACATCATTTGATAAATTAAATTTGTAAAGACAACCCCACCTTTTCTTCAGTTTCAAAGTGAGTTTCAAGATCTAGTTGAGGCAAACTTTAGTTTACAATCGGATCTAATTAAAAATCAAACAAATTTTTTTCCATGTCACTTTTTGAACAAATATTGAAGGTCCCTCAGCTAATAACCAAGCATTACCTAACTCTTACACGCTCGAGAAGCGATTTGCCCAATTTTTACTCCTTAATACAGGGTAATAATATTGGTGTGTATCCTATATTACAAAGAGGGAACACTATATAATTCCCCAACAAGAGTATTATCACTGCATGTAGCATCAACACTATATAATGTCCCCAATAATTTCGCAAGCAGTGAACATCAATTCAAAGGGGGAAACAAATTTCAAAACCGGACAAGAGTAAACGACCACGATAAAAATAGCACGAAATTTCAGTTTTTGACTCGATTCTGGGAACATTAATAACAAAATCCATTGTCTCAAGCAAGGTTATAGTTGTAGATAAGGTATATTGCCCTTATCAGGATTCAACACCCCTAATCCCTCAATCACAATTTGTGTACACACTACTTGGTTTCCTCAACCAAGATAATGCAGCTTCAAAATCCAAAGTAGGGTTGTTTAATCAACATAAATCTGCCAGGTAGTAATTTGACCACCAGTCATCTGCCTATAACCCAATAAATGATTGATTACATGAAATCCTCCTCCAGTTCCTGTAATGATTTGCTTCCTGATGCAATGTGTTTGTTGGATGTCATATTTTCTGCAACCATCAAACCCTTGTAGCTCCTAAGCTCTGTTTGCTTCTCCTTTTCAAGCCTTTCCAATTCCTCCCGGCGTTTCTGGATGGAGAAACAATTGTTCAATAAAAACGTTACCATTTTTCATTCCAGCATTTTTTGTCACATGCAGATTGAACTATATAAACCAAGCAAGAAGTCACCAAGACAAGTTACCAATTAAAGCATAGTAATTGAATTTCAAATATGTTACACCAAAAAGCAGACATTTCATTTTTATCATACAAAGTTTGCAGAGTCAAACATCCTTGAGACCTTGGGTTGGATCCTCTAATTGTTAACAAAGTTCACAAACAAAAAATCCTAAAGGGCAACAAGCTACAATGTGAATCAAAGAACTAAAGCAGTGGATTAGGCCAAACAAAGATATAATTTTAAAAACCATGCATCAGAATGGTAGAGGTTGAGTTTAATTTGATGCTCCATCAGTATAAAAAGTTTTCAATTAAATCCATTGATATTTGATATGATAACAAATCATCTAATGAGTTTAGGACCTTGTTTTGATAAACTTCTCCATCCATAAGCACTTATAGGAGACGAAAATAAGATAAAACAAAATGATCAGCTAAAATCAACTTATGCACTTCAGCTTTTGGAAAAGTTAGATGAAACAACTTCCATAAAAGTTAAGAGCATAAATTGATTTTAGTTAGCTTATGGAAGTTCAAATAATTTTTTTTCTTATTTTCTTCTCCAATATGTGCTTATGGAGAAATGTATCCAAACAGGCCTAAATATGTTAAAAACTACATGAGATGTCAAACTTTTTTTTTAAACCGACAAATGTTAGTTGTTAATATTGTTAGTTTTTGTTAGGGGGGGAAATTCGAATCCACAACCTCTCCCCCCCTTTCCTACCTTCACCACTAGACCAACCTTATATATCCATGTGAAACTTATTAAATGATGATATTGGATGAAAGTGTAAAACATTTTTGCGCAGGCAATGCATCAAAATTAAATTGCACTATTAGATCCAAGTCTATTCACCATAATTTACTATGCACAGATATTAAGGGCAATGGCAGCAATGGGGGAATTAAGGGAAAAAGAAAAAAAGAACAGTCCAGCAATACTCACTTTTTCTCTCAGTTGTTGTTTTCTCTCAGCTCTCTCAGCTGCATTAACTGCTTCTCGCTCAGCTGCAGCACATTGTGTATATTTATTATACATGAAATTTTTAAGCATATTATTACATATCAAGATCAGATAAGTCAAATCAAGTTTGTAAGCATATGATAGCCCAAAAAAGATAAAGAAGGTGCACCAGTTGCCTATTTATCCAGCAAATAGCATTCTTAGCTATTAAAACTTAAATGTTCAAAAGAAAACTATATTCAACGGAAAGAGAGAAAACTTATTAAGTACCTTTCAAATCAGGTTTCCTTTCCACTTTTGTCTTGTTTAGCCTGTTAACAATCTCATTTATCCGCTTCTCAACTCTTACAGTTCGAACCTAAAACACATGAAAACCAGAAAATGATACTCTGAAAACGGAAGCTCAACCATTCATCTACCCACCCACTGTGAAAAAAACAAAGAGGCAAAAGAAAAAAGAACTGGAAAAAAAAACTGAAAGAATATGCAAAAGATCCAAGTGTAAAAGAAATCACCATTTTTGAGTTGTGAAAACCAACTTGACCAACATCCATTGAAGTAGTTTTCTTTAAATTAGACCAGGGTGTGTAAACAACATCGACATTGTTCACTTTATTTCCTGCCATGAATAAAGAAAAATGGTGAGCACTAGACACAGAGAATTTATTAATTGGAAGGAAATACATGAATGTGAATAAAAATTAACTATATATATGTATCTTAAAACCTAGTATGAGAATTATTCTTTCCAACTTCCAATTGTAAATAGAATAACAAAAGAAACCTAAATAAGGGCATGGTGAGGTGCTATTTACCAGCTTTGCAATGATACATAAAGTTGGCTTTTAAATCAATTAAAACTAATAAACCAAAGGAATATAATCAGTCAGGCTTTTACCTTGAATTGAATTTGCTTTGACAAGCTGAGCACAGTCTTCCAGTAAACCCTCACTCATAGCATCGATGGTCTGGCCTTTGTGCAGCCTGACATAGACATGGGCTGAAGACATTTTATCGACATGGAACCTACAATAGATAGATTTTATCATTAATGAACCTCATAGAAAGCAAAAATAACAATACAACTATCTAAGGGATCATCAAACCAAACCGATATATAATGCAGCCACAATTCCAGGCAACGCACTTTCAAAAAAATGTGAAGGGGCTTCTATCTTCCATAATAGAACAAATAGACAACAAATAATACCATATCCCAAAAACTGATTTGATTGCTTCTTATATGAAAACAACCGAACTTTTGCCACACGCAAAAATAAAAAAGATAATGTTCCAATAAGAATCAGTTGAATCACAATTGTGAAGACACCTGACTATTATTACATGATAAGATTAATCACCAAATTAACAAATGTTCACCTTCAACTTTCTAGGTGATGCAAAACATCGAAGCGAAACAGCATAAAAATCTTCGCTACACAAACAACTGATAAATCAAATCGAGTTCCAGACATAGGTCATGTGAATAATCTGTGTCGGGAGCAGAGAATTTGCGGAAACGAAGAAGAAATAAAATAAAATTGGAGATGGGAAAATTAGGGTTACCAGATGTCTTCGGGAAAACCGTATTTGATGAGTTCCTCGTTCTCGTACTTGTCGAGGCCCATGAAGATGGTGAAATCGCCGGCTTCGGGGCGCGCTTTGAAGTAGAACACCATCGTGTCGCGTTGCTTCGCTTTCACGCACACGGGAAGAAAGAGGGGGGGTGCGGTTAGGGTTCTAAGACCTGTCCTTTCCTCGACACAAATCAAAATTAGGGGTGGGGGATTGCTTTCGCTATCCGAATCGCTGCGTAAATCATAATCACGGAACCTTCCCTTTCACCTTTTTACTAAAGCCAAATACGCCTTTGTGGTGGGTACATGTACAAATACATTAATACCTGGTTTAGAATTTTCAGCTTCTAATAATAAAATGCATTTTTTTTTTCTATCGTGGCAAAGTGGAATATCCTTCCACTTAGCAAAGATGATTAATTTCCGCCTAAGTAACCTAATTAATATTTTTAACAGATTTTTCTTTCAATCACATCTCATCCACATGCTCAAATATGAAAATTATTTTAAATAAATCAAATTTAATAACACCCAAACTAATAATTTGTTAGTAAAATACAAACAAGTTTAACACAAAAAAAACATTAACAATATATAAGGAAGAAAAAAAAACTGAGAGATAGATGCTTGTAAAATTTAAGCTAAATTATAATTTTGATATTCTTATAATTTCTAATCCATGATTTTCACAATTTTAATTAATAATAGTAGTAGTTAGACTAGTATAAAAAACACAAGTGCATGTTTTTTAATTCCCAAAAAAAATCTATATTCAATTTTATTGAACATTTGTTGTGAATGTTATGGCTTTCATTCTTTTAGGGTCATTATCATTATATTGTGTATAAAACTAATTCTCTATTTCTTTAACAAATAAAATAACTATATTACTTTGATTAAGGTATTTTGGGAGGAATTGGATTGGATTCTCAAAAAACATTTTACAATCTAATTCACTTTATCTCAAAATATTCTATCATTCATCTGACAATACAATTGTACAACTTTCCAATATGAATAAAATGTCATTGACATATATAAGTACCCGCAAAATATATTTTGACACTCAAGTCTATAATGATTTTACTAACATTTGTTGTGTCTATAAGAATATAAAAAGAGTTTGATTTTGGACTCTTTAAGAACAATAATAATTTTTTTCATGGTGTAATGAAAGGGTATTTTTTTTTTCTAGACCACAATATGATCTTTGTTTGTGTGCATCTTGCATCTTAAAAAACTTGTATTTGGGCATTGATTTCGTTCAACCCTTGCACTTTAGATTGATGTGACACTTCATACAAAAATAACCTATTTCAATAAGTTAGCCCTATGATTGAGTTCATAATGGTACTCATTTAATATCAATTGTGCCTATTTATTATCATTTTATGTTTATATTTGATATGTAAATTGATTTGAACTAAAGATGGCAAAATGGATTGGACTAAAAGGGTCAATATGAACCCATCCAATAAAATGTGGGGATTGGATTTTAAATTTTGAGTCCAAATTAAATCTAAACATTTTTAGTCTGATTTAACCATTATACAATACGGACATAACCCATCATAAATCCGTCAAAATACCTAAAAAATCAAAATTTTACAAGGTTTGTAATTCATTTTTGAAATCCAAATTATTTTTGAATTTTTTTACTCGGCCTCCCATGGCATGTAACCCACATTTGGTCACGTAACTCGTTGCTACCTCTAGTTTGAACCAATGTCTTATGAAAACTTATCTCATTTAGAATCAATTTTGTAAAGATATTGAAAGTGTTATGACCTCAAAAGATAACATGGAAAAAATAGTATGCAAATACAACCTTGCATTAATAATTTATGCATAATGATTAGAGATGGGTATTCGAGTTTGAATATACAATTATGTCTTTTAAATTTTAACCGATTGTTCATTTAACCTGTGGATTAAATGAGTTGAGTTCATGAGTTGACTGATCAACTCACAAATAAAAAATGTTTTAAATATTATTTATTATTTTATTATGTAAAAAGTTAAAGGCATTGAATTTTTTATATTTTATTTAATGTTTGAGAGACGTAAAAGAAGTTTTCTTTTGTATTTTACAGATTTATTAATTTTACATATTTTCTTATATTTTTTCGTTAATATTATGTTAGATATTTTTCAATATTTTATATATTTCTTTTTTTTTAAATTACTGGGCCTGTAGAGTTGTCCATTAACACGTGGGTTAAGTAAGTTAGTTAGAAAAAAAACCAGACAAAAATATGTTCCATTTAATGAGGGGTTCAGCCCAACCCAATCATTTAAATGCAAAATAAATTGAATTAATGAACAATTAATATTTTTTATGTAACAAAACAAGATAAAAGAAACTGGATTAACCGGAATTTTCACCTATAATAAATTAATAATTAATAATGACCAGTAAACTTCAAGCATTATTCATTATGCATGCTCCGTATGAAATTTTTTCCGTGATCACAGCGCGATTGGTACAGAAGTTGACCCCACACCTTGATTCCTCTTTTATAAAGGATTGAATTGGATTGAATTCCCCTACGTTTTCTATTATAATAAATAATTGATACTTTAATATCGAAATTATCGTCCAGTTGTCATTAAATAACGCAAAAAATGAAAGATTAAGATCACGCGTACTTAACATTAAAATAATCAAGATGAGACAACAACTCAACACAATGAATATTCGGAATAATTCAGTATCTGAATTCCCCACGGAATCACTCCATGACTTGGCAACAAACAATAAAATAAATGACACCTAACTAACACGATTGAAGCCATGACACGAAATGAAGTCAATTTTGGCGACCTCGGTTCTTGGCTTTGGTATGGATCTAGAATAGTAATGTAAATACGACAAAATAATCTTCCAATATGTGCTATGACCCGTATTTGCAAAGATCCTCAAATCCCATGTATTCATGATTCTGGATATTGTATACCATATTTACAATGCCAACTCCACCTAACACGTGAGTGAAAAACGTTTCAGAATTCATAAGCACGTTAATATTATGTCACCCCAGGTAATAAGATTTGAGAAGAAAAAAAGTTGCGATGCTCACCTAACGAGACTGCACTGACAAATATTGTAGAGGCTAGAATGAAGATTATAAGAGATGCTCTCCCAAATAGGATAATTAGTTTTCTCACAATGTGCTGTCCAAAAAAAGGCAGCAATAGTAGCCACAAGAATGAAGTAAAGAGCTGTGTAACATTTAACAACACACACAAGTTAGAGGCAAACAAGTAATTAATTGAATAATTGAATCAAATATACACAGTTAATTAGAACTTAGAAATTCTCGGGCACTAACCATAAGGAACTGGAAAACGTTTCAACAGGTAGTATTCTATGACAGACATAGATGAGGAGAAGGTCATGGCAAAGGTGGCTGTTGCGCTTGACACCTGCACACAAGACATTGAATACTGTTAGTAGCAGAAGTTCAACTCCTACACCCCACTTCTCCAAGAACCAAAGGTAAAATAATTCAACAATCACAAATACTGAATAATTTCACACAAAAAAACTAATAGGGACTATTATTACGTGAGAGTGAGGAAGGTAAATTATAGTCATCGGATCAAATCATAAAGGGTTAATATTAAATCACAAAATCATGCGACATTTTTAAGTAATCATGTGATTATTAAATAAGTGTAGATTTATTCCTCTCACCTTTTCATATAAAAACCCTCTTTTCATTTGATATATATCTAAATAGTAAATACTACTTACAAAATGCAGTTTAAAACTCACCTGAGGTGGGACTCCCAGCTCCAGAAAAAGTGGACCCATAACGAATCCTCCTCCTAGTCCCAACATGCCACCAACTACACCAGCCAGAACACCAAAGATACAATAGATCATTAGCTGGAGAACAGTGAAATCTTTCCCTTGTTCTCCCGTGGAAGCAATTACTCTACGTCCACTGAACAAGGCAGCTGCCTCATATGCAGTTACTCCAACTGAGACTGGAACCTGCATGACATGGAAAACAAACAGTTTCAAGATATTGTAGTAACAGACATTCGGATCCGTTTTAAAACGAAGCACTAATAGCATATCATGTGCAATCAAGAAAAGCAACGAGACTTATTGTATAAGGGTAATGCTCTGGAGCCAACTCTTGAACAGAATTACCTGTAACAAGTTCAGTACCCAATATAATGTTGAACAAGTAGTCGTATAGTTTTCCTGACAATAAAAGATTATTGGTCTCGAGTTAGATAAATAGCATGGTATAAACTATTCTTTGTTACTAGTAGATATGAAAGAGCAAACAAACCTTGGCAATCTGTAGTGCAAGGAATGAAACCCAAACAAACACCAGAAGTCCAAACTCCTTCCAGTATACATTTTCAATAATACTCATCTGCAAAATCCACATTAGTTAGATATGAAAATCACCCCACATCCATAAGAACTCACTAGAGTAGAGAATAATGACCTCGTGTTCCTTGGTGTCCTTTTCAGTGCCACCATTTGGTCCACTGGGAAGAGGTTTGTATTCCACTTCAGCCCCAGAACCTACACCAAAAGGAAAGTTGCATGTACTCCGACATCAGAAAGAAATTGATCTTGTAAAACTTTAATATGATTTGGTGTGCTAATGAATAGTCTGAACTCACCGTTTGATTCTTGTCGTTTAGCAGCCTCCTGAATTGAAACAAGATGTGTTTAGACAATTAGCCATAAATTCCAGATTAAATATATACAAAACACACACATCATTACACTATTAATCAGACAGTCTTCATAAATTGATCCTTTATGGTCAATAAATTCAAAGACACAAAGTTATTAAACAAACATTACTTTCTTCTCGTTAAAATTCTGTCGTTTGTTATGGTCATGTCAGTTAGAAATATGCAGTGAAACTATAAATGATAGGTTAAAGGAGACCTTTTTCATTATGGTTTCCTTTTTCCATGTTTCAACCCCCTTAAAGAATGCTTTTGTTGATGTGCCTGCAATACAGTAAAATCAGGTAGGTGTAGCAAAAAGAAGAATGCTTAACTGAAAGCACAGCTACATTAGTTGTTACCTAAGAAGAGAACAATAAGCAATATAGTCACAATCCAATCCGGAAATACAACGTTGAAGACCACTCCAATGCTGATGCCAAGCATGAGCATTGGTTGAATGAGAAGTGCCAAATCATAGTCAATGATGGGCATATTCAACGTAGGATGCCTTAGCTTAAGGTTGTAGTAAACAGTTGACACAGCTGCGCCCATGATCATACCTATCACAAAACAGAACACCTGGTAATTAAATGTGGTGGGGACTCTTGAAAGGTGCAAGTCTTTTATGAAAATAGTACGAATATTGTGTAACATTTTTATGAAAAGAAAAGACAAGGAAACTTTATTTCTAAAAAAATAATTTTTTTCTTATGTTTTATTTTTTAATTCAGATTTTCTTTTTCCTTCTCATTTTTCTCTTCATCCTATTAATCATGGGAATATAGGATTGCATCCAGTCGACATAGTATGCTAGCTTTGATGATGTTAGAATAGTTAATTTTCTTAATATCAGTTTAATGATTGAATTTAATAATTAAAAGTTAAATAGTAATATTGAAAAAGAAAATATTTATTGGGTAAAATATGTTTGGACTTTGGAGTCCCTGCCATATTTGAAAAATATTAATTTTGTTATTATAAATTTTTCCTATTAATTTGATCAATTTTATTGTAAAAGTAAAACATATTTTTTATGGTTCATAGTGTTAACTTCATTAGGATGTAATTTGATGTGATTAACAAATTTACAAGTGTAAATTACAAATGAATTAAATAATTTGCGGTCGTTAAAATTCCAAAATGAATTAAAGAATTCTTTTGGCTAAAATTTTCCAAAAATTATTTTTTTTGTCATATCTTGAGTTTTTACACTTTCTAATGAGATTAGGGGAGAATATAAAAAAACAATGAATTTTGTTGTCTTCTCAATTTATTTGGAAAGATAAAGAGACAAAGTAATTAATTCTATTGATCATTGAAAGAGAATCTTCTAACCAAATTATCATTAAGAATCATCAAAATTATGATTTATTTTTTATAAGGACCAAATTAATAAAAAAAGAATTATAAGGATAATTTTATCTATATTTATTTTATCCAACTATAAGAGGGTAACAAATTTTTTTTTTCCAATTAACGGTAAAAATAAAAAAGAAAACCAATTAATTGTGCCATCATCCAAAATTACAGCAAACTCGTGGTAATGAGCACGTTTGAAGCGGGTCAAGTGAAATCTTACATTTTGAGATAGCCGTGGATGATTTTGGATCAAATCCAATGATTAGGCTAAGCATAGGGACGAATATGCCACCTCCACCTACTCCACCAACACTTCCAAACGCCGCACCACAAAACCCAACAAAAGTACCCAACACAATTTGCCATCCAAATTCCATATCCTGCAAAAGTAACATAACATCCGGCATAACTTTTCCTTTTCCTTGCCATGGCATGATATCTATCCAATCACAATAG
The DNA here is from genome assembly GCA_013407115.1 of Glycine latifolia. Classification (NCBI taxonomy): domain Eukaryota; kingdom Viridiplantae; phylum Streptophyta; class Magnoliopsida; order Fabales; family Fabaceae; genus Glycine; species Glycine latifolia. The sequence goes on along the minus strand of CM023944.1, from coordinate 7,589,880 downwards.
TGACAATAACACAACACAACCAAACATGATATAGCAACAATAAAGTGAAAGTGCACCACAGAAAGCGAACAAATCCATTATCGCCAACTTTTCAGCCAAATACTCTTTCCCATGTTCACTTTACGCGAGAGGGAAAAATACATAAAATTTAATTTAATTTCTTTAATTTTCTTCTATTTCCTCTTTCATTTCAGCCCAAAATGTTCTCTAGTAAATTATAAATTTTATCCTCAAAATATTTCTTCTCTCTTGAGTGGTTCATAAAGTGAAAATAAAACTAGTTTCTAAATTTTATGGAAATACAAATTATGAACCAGACACTAAATTTTAAGTTGTGCTCCGTCAGATTTTTTACTTTGAAGATTAGTAATTCACTATACATTTTATACTTATAATATACTAGTAATAAAAAAAATTAAAAACAAAAATGGTAAATATTTAATTCTTCATAAATTACAAATTGAATTTTATTACTTTTAAAAAATCATTGAAGAAAACTCTTATTCATCCGATCCAATCAACCCATTACCTTCCTCTCCTGCCGTTGTCATTCCTCCCAAAAGGTACATCAAACAAGTCAAATGAACTTATCCCCATCCCCATCCAAATTCCAAATCACTAAACATAAAAATAATTTCAACACGAAAGGGAGCGCTTACCGGCCACACGTGTTGGTACCCTGATTCTCCAGATTGCCATAAGAAATTCAAAGCTTTGGTGAGGAAACTCTTTTGAGGCTCTCGGGTGGTGACATTGAATCTTGGCACTTCCATTTTCACAATGCTTCGTTCTGCAGAAACGATCGCGAAAACCGATGCAAAACAAAACAACACCGTCCATATAGATCCCATTCTCGTTCCAAACTCGACCATCGTATTATTGTATATTTGCTTTAATTGAAATTAATTTTCCTAATGATGAAATCTCTTCTCTAATCAACAGAGTCTCTGTTTGACCGGTAAAGAAGACTCGGACAAGGAAAAGAAGAACCGAAGAAAAAAAATGTGGTTTTTGATATTTGGCTAAAACTAAAAGCTATTATGTAGGAACGGAATCCGGATGAACAAAGATGGTTTTTCTTTTACTTTTTTTTACAAAGAAAACGAATGAGCAACCTCCAAAGGACTTTCACTTTTGCGTGATTGAAAACATAATAGAAAAAAAAAAAAGGATTTGTTGGCTTGAAACGAAAAAACGAGATGAAAATGAAGGTTGGGATCACAACAATTCGCTGTGAGTGGGTTTGTCAGCACCGAAGTGCGCGCTGTCTCTCTCTCTCTCTCTCTCGTGCTATTCTGAATCATCCTTGCCATGCTAGCTACGATTTATAAGGAATGAAAATAATTGAGATTCACTATTTCCTTGTTTACAATGCCTATAATAAATGTTTATTTACTATATAAAAAGAGAAACTACTCTGTTATTTCCCTATCAACAAAATCATAAACAATGAAACAGTTTTAGAAAAAAATATTAAGAATCAACAAAATATTACTTTTTAGAAAAAAATATTAAGAAAATACTACTCTGTTATTTACTATAATAAAGTTATTTTATAATATCAATACATAATATATTTTTTCTTTTAATGTTTACGAAACTAAATTTTTGATGAGATGTTTAAGAAAAAAAATAAGCTTTTACTGTATAGATTAACAAGCAAGGATGGACATAAAAAACCCTTTTAAAATTACTTAAAACATAACCTTTTGAAGCAATTTTTTATAATTAAAAGTTTATCTTTTTTAGATAATTTTTTATTAAAAGTCCTGAATTAGTTATTTAGTAAAAAAATGGGTCTAAGCAAGGCTCCTTCAGGCTTCACCGCTTCAGGAATTGCTTTATTTTTTAGGTGAAAATGACTTTATTATATCATATATAATTTCTTAAAGAGATATTTGATTAAATAAAATATATGAATTATTATAAATATATCTGATATTATTTTTTATTCTCACGGATAAAAAATAACATGCATAATCCTATTTCAATTAATTATATGTAGGCAAACTAATTTTTTTATACATTACAAACTAACATATCAATGACAAATTTTTGTCTTTTAAAAAATAAAAATTGAATTTAAATCTTTGTCTACCCGCCTATTTCAATCTCTCACCACTTGGTGAAGTCTAGTGGTACATCATCATATTTAGATATTTCAAAATGTTTTATACCCCAATAAAAGAAAAACAAAATTATACATAAGGATTCATTTATAGACTAATTAAATTTATTGAACCTATCAATAAATATAACTTAATTAGTTAAACATAATATATATTGTTATAAAATTCTTAATACTTTATATTGATTCTTATGAATAAAAAAACTCACTAAAAGATGCTGAATATTACTAAAACCATAATCACAACCACACAAATATATTAATGGGGGATTATAACATTTTTAGTGATAGATTTTAAATTGAAATCTTAAATCACTTTTTGGTAGATCCTACATTGTGTCACGTAAAATAGAAGATCTCTCAATATCTTTTTCATTTTATTTTTTTAGTGGTATATCTCCTTTTAAAATCTTAGATAACTTTTAGTACGTCTCACGCAAATCTCACTTTTAAATATTTACTAAATTAAGTATAATTAATTAAGTAATTAAATTTAATTAATAAAATATGAAAGGAAAAATATATGAATATTAAGAAATATGAAAATTTAAATAATTTTTATTCATGATTAAATGTTAAAGAAATAAAAAATACATAAATTTGATAATAGAAAAATGTGCAAGACATTAATTCCAAAAAAAATCAAATTTTATTATTTTTGTGATGTTTCCAAATGTGTTTTATTAAGTCTGTTTAAAATTATTGATGAACTCCTTTTGTATGTATAATAATTTTTTATCACACATTATTTCTTTTTTTTTTTCTCTTTTTCCTTTTCATATAGTATTTTTTTTTTCTTTTTTCCCCTTCTTCAATCCTTTCTTGAGGCTATTTTTTCTTTCTTCTTCTTTTTTCTCTTATCTCTTCCCTCTTTGCGCCACATTTTCTTTCTTTTTATTCATTCTTCTTTTTTTTCTCCTTCCTCTCTCCTCTATGTCACTGTATCGCCCTCCGTTGTTATGCCTTTATTTTTTGTCTATTTTGTTTTCTTTCTTCTTTCGCAACGATTCATTCTTCGTCTCCTTTCCTATTTTTTTCTCCTTTTATTAGTAATGTCATTTGTGTTAGGGAAAGAGAGAAAAAAAATAATTTTCTTAAATATGGTACAAATTTTTCTAAAAAATTGATTATTCATACAGACGATCAGCTCACCTATTTATTAAAAGATTTAATAAAAAACAAGTATTAAATTTAAGATCCTTACTTAACATCAACATCTAGTAAATAGTAAAGATACTGATAAGCACCAGCCATGTTGGTACTCGCCACAAGATACGGGCATTAGGCTTTCCATTTTCGGTGCCATACGACACTGACGTGGCAAAAATTCAAACGCCTTGCTTCTTATCATCAAAATGCAATATTCTCTCGTCTTGTTGTCCCTTGCATGGAGATGATCATGATAATCATTGTTACTTTATTAATCAAAAACAAGGTTGAATCTGTTTTTATAAAGGTACTTTTTACTAAACTTTTTAGATAAAATAGTTTGTAAGTAAATTAAAATTAAGTATTTTTTTACAAGATAACAAGTATGTTTTTTAAAAAATAAAAATGTTTTCATTTTTTATGAAGAGTAATAAAAATGTTGTCATAAAATTAAAATTTTAAAACTAGATGAATGCTATTAAAATAATAATGAATATAAAAGTTTTTCATATCATTTAAATATTGAGTATAGCAAAACTGTAAATTTAAATATCGTAAATAATATAGATTTTTAAATGACTTTCCTTTTATTATGAGATGTTTAAATGATTAAATATACTATTATATTTGTTACTACACAAATTAAAATGTTATTGTGATTTTAAAATACGAATTGATAAAATGATTTTTTATTTAATAATGATATTTCAAACAAAAATAAATTGTCATTTTCATAATGTTTTAAGTTTACAAAAATAATTTGAGTATAAAAATTATTAAATTCAAATTAGCTAAAAATATTGTTTAAATATATTTTTCTACGTTGAACTCAATAGATTTCAACATATTTAATATTTAAAATAAATAAAGAATTTTAATACATTGTATAAATTAATATAATAATACTAAAAAAATATTGTTTTAATTTTTTTAAATACGAACTAAAAATGTTTTTTTGAATGTTTTAAAATCTGAACTTTTTTATGTTGAATTATACGCCCTTGTAAAACATGCTACTATTAACTATTTCCAATTTTCCATGCCCACTCCTCGTCATAACAAAGCAATTATCATCGATGAATCCATATCCATACACGTTTATACATTAAATAAAAAAAACACAAGGCATAGATGAAATCCACATCCGAACACGTTTATTCGATTAAGAAAACAAAGCCTGAAATGGGACAACTTTGCTTTCTGACTTATTGGGGCCAGGAGGCATGAAATGGACCAACTTATTTATTTGGCATATTTAATGTATTTTAGATTTAAGAAAGAAAAAATAAACTTTAAGATATATGTTTTAATTTTATTTCTTCGTTCAAACAAAGGGAAAGTAAAGATTCCTCCTCCGGTAGTTAGAATGTGAGGAATATTCTATTTTATTCACTCTAATAAGAATTTCCGACTTCAGTTGCTTGCTGGAGAATTGCAAAAATATATATTTTTTAATTTCCAACGTCAACACGTCAACACGTAAAGAAATACACAACTTGGAGATGTTTATTAGTTCAGGTCCATCCATCATTTTATTTGATCCAATTATATTAGTTTGATTTTGTAAGCGTTTTCATTCTATTTTTTGTAACAATTATTTCTATTTTCTCCAACACCCAAAAGTCAATACAATATTCATGATGTTTTCTAAATAATAAATTATTTATTTCTGTATTATTCCGTTTAATTATGTTGTGTCCACGTATTATTGTTTACTCCCTTGCTTCCGAAATAAATATTTCTGCTGTCTCAATTATAACAAAAATATATATTTCATATTTATAAATTAGTTAATTTTATTAAATTATATTATTACAAATTAAAAATCAATATTTTTTAATTATTATTTATTAAAACTTGATATTGAATATTTTTTATTTCATTAAATAAAAAATATTTAAAAAAATCATTAAATAAAATATAAATAATCAAGATTTATTTATATTTAAGATTAAAAAATAAGAGACTTTTGTTATACCAAAATAAGGATTAGACTTTTCTAATACAAAAGAAGATAAATTGTTTATAAATTGAGAGTAATGTCATATTGTCAGAAACTCTTACATATAATTTAACTAAATTTGTCAAGAACGATGGTTGCTTGATAAATTTAAGTGGTGAAAAATGAAAACCAGTCATTTTTTAAATAGCAAACAGTAACAACGTACAATAATAACTTATCTTCAGGAAAATGATTATATATTTATTGTATTAGGTCAAAATCATGAATAACAGACTGATTTTTTGTATAAGCAAAATTTCATTGATAATAGAACTATATATAGAAGAGATGAATTACATGTCTGAAAAATTTAGCAAACTCACGTAATTTCAGTTGAGGAATCAGAACATCAAACAATTTCACAGTTGATGTGATTCTAAGGGGGAACTGGATATATAGCTGTTTTTTCTAGTTATGATAGACATGGAGATGCTCTCCTTGCTGAATTAGTAGCAATTAAGAATGGTGTGACCAAGTGTGACCAACCAATTATAATTGTTCTCTTTGGAATCTTATGTTTTAAAAGTAGTTTTTTTTTCTTTTCTTTTTACATAAGGAAGATTCTGATATTGAATTTCATATATAGTCAATACTCAAAATTTTGATGAGATCACAGAAATTATCAAGAGGCAATGGACGGTGCAAGTAGCTAGCTACCTTTCTAGTTTCTAGCAAAGTTGGGTTTCCATTCCTTCACCTGCTTTACATACTTGATATTAATGTTTGATATTATATATTTCAATTTTACTTATATAACTATTTAACATTAATTATATTTAACTTCAAAACAAATATTAATTCGTGTAGCATGTCTATTCAACACCGACAGAATAAGCTAGATGTGAGAAGAAAATAATCGAATTTGATACGTAGCCATTCAGAATGTAATTTTTTTATAGAATAAAACTTCAATAAGGATGAAATTCGAAAGGTGGACTCTCTCTGCACATTTTGTTGTCCCTCCGCACAATCAAAAGGTATATGTCTGAATGATAAAGCTTAAAGTCAAATTTGCTATTCTATTTTGTAAAAGTCACTATTTTTTTATTTGGTTTTTGTCATTTTAAATTATCATGGTTTCATGCCACTTTTAGAATTTAGAGTTGGTAATTATGGTATATCAACGTCACCTTATGATTATTCAGTATGTTGTTGCGTCAAGGATCGGTTTATCAACGTCGAAGCTTAGATTACAGTATATATATAACGTGTCTGAAAGCTCATCAAGAAATAAGAAATTACATATGAAAGACTGAAACGTAGGGCAACCACCAACAGCATTTAGTATGAGTAAAAGTAATTTATGTTCTTTAATCAAATGATCGAATATCTATCGAATTCTGATTTTAAATATGAAATATATATATTCCCCATAACAGGTGATATTCGAACATGCTTCTCCAAAAGAGTCAACGGCCAATACAAGCCCATGGACTTAAAAGACCATTGCCACAAACCTACGTAGAATGTAGTTATGGTTAATGTAATCGAGTCTGTAATATAGTGTAATATTTGATATCAACATAACTTACTATTTTTGCGTTGAGTTAAACAGAATATATCATTGTTAATTATTGTTTTGAATTATTCATAACTAAATTTAAAATCAATTAAGATAAAATTTGTAGATAACTCAAACAATTTTCAGTCAAATAAGGAGCGTAGGAGTAGCAAATTAGACAGACTTTTTTATGTATAAAATAATCCAACGTGATTCATGCTAGACTCAGCGGGAGTGCGTGCCATCTAAAGGGGAGTGGAATTAATATACTCCGTAAGTCCTAAGATAATAATCGCTGCAAATTATTTAAGACATATAAAATAGTAATTTTATAAAATTAATTTTATATCATCATTAATTCATTTATAAATTTTGTGATGTTCATCATTAATATTAGGGATATAAATGAAAAATAATTAATATTACATTAAAAAATAATTAATTATTTTAAAACAATGTTTTTCTTTTAGACAATAATTATGGGTTTAACGGCAAGCTAAATCTTCTCAATAATATAAAAGTCTATGTTTATTTATTATTTATTATAATAATACATACAGTATGAAAGATTGAAAGTGCTTATTTAGTTAGTGTACGACATCGACTCCATTAATTAATATTAACTAATGTATATTATAGTAATTATACAGCCGTTTGTTGGGAATACATTAAGAATTATAGAATTATTACAATGACCATGGTACTGTACCACTGTATCTGTATCTGGCACTTGTTTCACATGTTCATTGTTTTCTTCAGATTCGGAACTTGGGTGTTGAATCTGTACGTGAATATTCTGAATGGACAAAATTCAACCTAGTTAGTTGTCTGCTTTAAAAAATAAAAAGAAAAAATAATTGTCCAGTATATACTATAGTATAATATTAAAAAAATCAAACGATGTATGGTCATGACACATGAGACACGTTAGTCACACATCAACAATAAGTGTGTTTGGGAATCTCTTTATTGAGAACCCCATTTTATGCTTTTCAAAGCAATTTTTCACCTTTTTTCAGGTACGGAACGTGACCGGAGAAAATTAGAGTTTTTGTGTTGAACTAAAACTAACGTGAATACAAACACTAACTCGTGTCATTTCTTCGTTCACACGTGGGTTAAAATGCTTTGTCCGACTGCGAACCAGGTAGGATTCAGTATGTTTGGTTCAATCATGATTTATGAATGAAAAAAATTACGTTAATCACCTTTAAAATTTAGTGAAATGATATAATTTTTTTTAATCGTCATAGTAGTATCTTTAGTAAGAGGTGCTAGTATCATATATATAAAAAATATTAATATAATGTTTTCAAACAACAAGGGTGTTAAGTAATATATAAGGATCCATAAAAAAAGTAATATATAAAATAATATCAGTATAATATTTTTAAATATAAAAGAAATATTTCTTATTATTAAAAAATATAATAGAAATTTAATATATGAATAAAAAAGTAGCGTTGTATATAATTTGAAAAAATTGAGGGAGTGTAAGTGTAATTTGTTAAGAAAATAAATAAAAGATATGAGAGATGCTTTTTTTTATTTGGTTGAAAGAAAATGAAATAAAATGGGAAAATTTTGACTTTTGGAAGCGAATTTTAAAATTTTATTTCATTCAATTTTTTAAGTTAATTTTAAAAAAATCCTTTATTATTTTTCATCCACCTAACTAAATATACCTTATAAAAAGCGTAAACTTGGAAGCGGGAAAAAGAGAGGGACGAAGGAGTGGAAGATAAAAAAATAAGCTCGCTTCCCCTTTCCGATATATTTAACATGAAAGGAATGATGCTTATAAAAAAACATGAAAAGAATGATTAAAATGAATGTGGGACTCATGCTTTATGTAAAAAAACGTATTCCATCGTTCTTGGAGAAAAATAACAGAAAAATGTTTTGGTGCATTGAAAAGGTTAAAATCTTTTATTTTTATATACTTCTTTTTTTATTGAGATATTTATGTTTATATATATATATATCATTTTACTTTCAACACAATTAAACAAGAGAAAAGAATTTGTTTACTTCCTTTTCTTGCAATTTTACATATTCTAATACATGACTGATTTGTTAGACATATGTATCTAATAATCAAAGGGAGTTGGGATGTCTCACAATGTGGTGAAAGAAAGAAGATTCAAATCTTAGTTAAGAAAGGAGTTCAAGTTTAGTGTTTGATAGTTTCTCAAATCAGATTATTTTCAAAGAAAAATATATGTGATAAAAAAGATAAAAATCATATGGTATATTAACAATTAATTAATTTCTCATCAACAATTGAACAATATTAACAAATATATGTAATATTTTACTAAAACAGTTTAGTTCAATTGGTTGAATATAATATATGAATATTGTAAATTTTGAACACTATATTTGATTCTTATAAATAAGAAAATGACTTTATTTTAGAAGAATTATTCAAATGACTAGAATATTAATTAAAATTATAAAAATATTATTAATACATATTATCTTGATTTTAAATGTACTTTTAATTAAAAAAATTATTAATTTTTAACTAATATTCTAAAATATTCGTAACCAACGAACTTCATTTATTCTTAAGGATAACTAGTACGGTGAGAATGAACAACAATAATAAAAACTATTACGGTGAGGTAACACTTTGTTTGACATCACATCTTTTCACATAACTTTTCTAATGATAAAAACTGAAAAAATAAAATATGTTTTCAAAATGAAATAATCAAAAAATTTACAGAGATTAAAAAAATAAAATATTTAAATTGTAGGAAAATATTTAAGCCTTTCTTAACTGATATGGTAACATTTATATACGTGTCGATTCAGAAAACAAAAATCAACAAAAATTTATATACGTGTGGACAACTTTGTACTTACCAACACCAGCTAACTACAAATATTAAATTGAATAAATATGTTTTTGTTTAAAGGCAAATTGAATAGATGTGTAGTAAGTACCTTTGTTACGTCCTCAAGATTCACATTATAATAATCTGCTGACGCATATACTAAATTATTGAGTTGCAACTTGCAACTGATTGAAAGATGAAAATAAAAAAAATATGTAACTTTAACATGTGCTACTAGTTGCTTAAAAAAAAAACCAGTGCTATAGTTCCACAGATATTTATAGTTAGGATGCTGTTAAACAATGTGTGAGATACTTATTAAGAATTTGATAAAAAAATTTAAAAATTGTTATAGATATATTAAAAATTATGACAAAGGTACATTAACAGCAGCATTTAATATATTTTTTCTAATAGTTAATATTTATCTTATACTTACAATCTTCCATTTTAAATAGTTTGTGTCTAACCATTCGTAACGCGTTTGATTTAGTTAAATGACATATTTTAATAATAATGCACGTGCATACATACATATATATATATGATGAGAGATTAAATTATTCTAAATTTTATTATTTATTATTTAAAATCTAAAGATTAAAATTAACTATCCCTTATAATAATTAAATTTTAAAAAAAATAAATGATGAGAATAAAAAATAATTCTTTTATATATGAGATTTTTTATAACATACATTTTGTGTTTGTGATTTTGTAAGTCACTTTTGAGTTTAAAGTTAGTTAATTTTCTTATCTTAACGGTGACATCTCTTAAAAAAATTGTAACAAAAAAATTATTTTTTAAAAAATGTTAACATTACAATTTTTTAACACACAATTTTAACTCTTATTTGTCTCATTGAGATGCGATAAAGATAAGTATTCTGTAAGTAATTTTTTAGTTTAAAGACTTTTCTTATCTTAATTGAGACACCTTATTTTAAAATTTTTGTAACAAAATAACATTTTTAAAACATGTTAACTATACAATTTTCTAAGGTACTGTTTTATTTCCGTTCTTCTTACTTAGAGGGAAAATAAAAGTATTAATGAAAGAATTTCAATTTCTCTAAATGCTTTCCTTCCTTTTCTTTAAATTTTTTAATCCAATGATATAAAATTTTAAAAAAATAATGTTTCCGGTTCACTTCTTTCTCTCATTCTCCTCCAATCGAAATTACTAATAAGATGGTTTGTTTTCCTTTCTCTTATCTGTCACATGTTTCAAAGTGGGTTTTGACTTGAAAAAAAAACTTGACAAGAGTCAGAAAATATTAATCAATGAGTATTTAATATATTTATTAATTAATTGTTTTTACAATAATAGCAACAGAATTTCGTAAAAATTACCTTAACCCTTGTTAAATTGATCCTAGTGGGTATATCTATTAGTTATTTTAATCATCTTTAAAACTATAAATAATTTTTACTTTTTATACAATTTTGTTTTATTTTTCTCCATGTACAAAGAACATTGTTTATATGTTTTTAAAAGCCAAACAAGAAGTAATTACTAATAGTGACATTAGGTTCAGATCTCCTAAATATATGTTTAGGGTTTAAGTCCTGACTAATGTGTGTAGAAAAAATTGGGTTGGAAAGAGTATTTAAAAATGAGAAAGACGTATTTGTAAGATTTTCAGGAATAAGCTACCTACAATCAATTAAATAGTGCATGCACTATACAAGATTGTATAGAAATAATTGGATTGGAAACAAACTAACGTCAAATAAAACAATTGCAGATACTACAGAATATTAACTAGTTACTAGATTTCAGAATTATTCAGAACACCGCTGAAAAGGTGTCATTTTCATTCACTAAGGCTGATTATTAATGTATTTGATGCAATTTCAACATAGATAAACATTAGTTTTCGTCTTTTCCAAAGAGTATTACACTCACTCAGGCAGAGCATAAGTCTTCCAGAAGAAGTATCACAGGCATAACCAGTAATACTAGCACAAAAAAATTGCATGTGTGTGCATCTGCGAGTGCTGGCAGGAGAGAAGAAAATTCTTAGAAAGTTTGCTATGGAAACCCAGACTGGGCAGTCAGCCAGTAAAAGCAAAATGCCAATTTGAAAAATAAGTAATACTTTTTTTTTTAATCACAATCAGTTACAGAGGTGTGCTGCTGAATAAGTTAGCTTTAAAAGTAACGGTTTTCTCAGAAAAAAACAGTATTTGTTCTGTGACTCGGAAGGTATTGTATTGGGCACGCTTCAACTTATTCAACCTTTTTGCTAGATTTGTTGTCAGCACTCTCTTGAGGTGAATTGGCAGTCTTTGACTCATCGAACTCCAACAACTGTGTTGATAGCAAGTAAGAAAAGATGTCAGAACTAGCTAAACCACATTTTGGAAGCATGCATGGTAGGCATAAATCCTAACCATCTTCAAATCTTAACAAGTAATTGTTCCATTCCAACAAAAAACATTGCATGGAACCTTTTAAAACTGTGTATAACAAGCAAAGTTCCCTTCAGAAGGTAGTATACAGAAGTCCATCTTCTACATGTTTGCTTAAATTGCTGGTAATTGTATCCTTCATAACTAATTTGAAATCATGGATACATATAACTTGGTGCACCTTTAAATGTGAAAAGGTTGTTCAGCAATCTACTCAAAGGAAAATTTAGTACATATTGTTAATGGTACACTGGTGCTAAGGATCATGTCAAATAAGGGGGCGCTTGTTACGCAGACTAAATTATACCCCTGGGTATTCCCATCAACATGTTTGGTAACTACTCAACATTTCTTGGAATATTTTAAAATTTATTTCAAATTTTCAATTAAAAAAATAGAATAAAGTGAAAGTGGGAAGTTATTTTAGAAAATAACTTCCATTCTCAATGGGAATATAAGATTCCCACCCTTTTACATGGGAATAGAAAGAAGAGAAATCATGTGGTATATATTCCTGGAAATATATCATGCCCGAGAATAATTTTTTATAACTTGTACCAAACATGGTAATGATCCATTCCCAACTCACATTCCCGGGAATAAATTTGTATGACTTGAAACAAACAAACTCTAATATTCTATTTCCAATATTAGTGACTATTTTTATCAAAAGGTCTACAGCAATATTATAATGATGTGGCACCTTATTGTTTATTGATGGGGTAAATAGTTTAACTAACACGTGATAAATCAAATTTACACACTTCACTATACATATTATATAATACAAAACATGAAGCATTATACTCAAGTAAAACTAATGATTGAAAGCAAACTAGATGCATAAAAAGGATGATTAACATTGATATGAGAACAAAGAAATCGAAAAACTAAGCAATGAAAACAAACCTGTTTGACATCACCATTCCATAAGCAATGAGCAGCCAAAAATCCAATTACAGAAGGTACAATATACAAAAGAGCAGGCTGGCAAAAGAATTACAATTAGAAGTGTGAAAAATAATAGAGTAGATTGATCACCAAAAATCAATGATACTTCCACAACCCCACACCATCCCCCCCAAACCTAACAAGAAAAAAAAAAAAGATTAAACAGATCAGTTACCTGTGCAGCCTGAAACCAGTTCATCACAACAATTGTAAGGACCAAGCCAACAGTGTATCCTACAAATGCACTCTTGAAATACTGGGGCTGTTTTCCTCTAGACACATCAAATCGCAAAGCCAATGCCACAAAAATACCTGGAGGAAAAAAAATATGTAGTCAAAATAAATAGAAGTAACAACCAAATGATTATACAGAAACTTTTTCTTCGACATGCATGCAGGGGTCTTATACATCAATTGGCTGCAGCATAAACATTTCAAATGTGGAAGTAAAAACACATCAAAATTGTCAAAGATCCTCATAAAGCTAAGGACACAGTTATTTATAAATCTAATTCAATGTTGTAACTGTAAACTAAACCAGCAAAAGCAAGAAGTTGCATCTGCTATACCTGATTGGATTTATAAATGCAAAACATATTTATAAAACCCACTTTAAAATACAGTCACCACTGCCATATGTTACAGTTAGATCAGTTAGGCAAACTCAACAAATTTAACACTTTAACTCAAGAAAGCAGTTACGTACAATGAGAAAAATAAGGGTCAGAAAAATGTCTCTTATGAAGGAGTTTTTAATTGGGGAGTGGGATAGTATCACCACAAGAGTTTTTAATTTGGAAATTCAGCTTTAGGAGTCTGTTATTATTTGGATAAGGAGTTATTCAGGCATTGAAGTAAGAAGGTAGAAAAGGGAATAAGTCTCCTTAAATGGAAGTTCAAAAACTTGTGAAGGGAAATAGAGTTTGAGGGTCATCCTACCAGGGATAACAATATCACCAAGGCCAAGCATTGAAAATGGCCTTGCTGAATCTGCTGTGGGGAACAAAAGCTGCAAAGCAATTCGAATGACAATATTAGGAATAGATTTATTACATATTTTTATCTGTTATTATAGTAAATACACAATTAAAATTCACACAAAGACAAACAGAAATCTCCATTTCATTAGCAAAAAATTTAACCTTTATGGGAGCATCAAATGATTTTGCAACGCTAACCATCACTGGGGTGAAGAAAACCCAGAAAATGTCATACACAAATAGACCAGCCTGTAAAATACATGAATGTAAGAGTGTCAAAGATCATATTGAAAAGAAAAAAAGAGTTATACAATGAAAAGCATATGCTTAATCTTTTAGTAACTGACTAATTCTATTATTTCTGCAGGGAATAAAATATAATTTGCAATCAATGACATTTATGAGCTCGCATTTGATTGAAAAGGTCAAAGAAACTTAAGATATCAGATGAGAGAGCAGTTGAGGTCAAGGCCCTTTAAATGTATTCTATTATGACCAAAAATGTTTGTCTTGATGTAGAGACAAAGACAATTAGTCTGGTTTATCTTCAGCCAAAGGATTATTGGTATACATGTTTTCTTAAAAAGCTTTGAGCACCATTAATTACTAAAAAAAGAAAGAAAAACACCTACCAAGAGAATAGCACCAGTCTTGAAAGATCCAAGAGAAAGCATTTCAATTCCCTGTAAGTGATAAATATGTAGTCATTGATGTCAAATACTGTTTAATAATCAAAACTGATTCACAGTATTGCACAGATATTCATAGCATTAATGATAGAATGGTTTAATTTATTTTTTAAATTCATTTTCTTAGCAATAAGCTTAATTCTAAAATGGTATTGCTTCAAACCATGGAAATGGATACCAACAATTTAGTATAAAAAACATAATCAATTGATTGGCTCAATTGACAAAAACAAAATTATATATAGGAAATGCAACAAACCTGAATACAGAAAGCAAGACCCAATATATTATTTGCTAGCCAATGCTTCCGCAAAGCATACCAGGCACAAAAAAAAAGTCCCAGGGATTCCAGCAACAACCTGTGACTTTGTAAACTCAATCTCCAAAGCTGTGTAAGAAAATTGTAAGCAAAAGTATATCATTCTGCATGATACAAGCAAGTTAATGTCAACTAGATCAAGTGCAAACAGCTAAAAGTAACAGAAAAATACAAACAATTCAATAAAAGAAGATAATCATATTATGATAATAAATAAGGTATTATAAAACCAACAGCATAGATAGTTAAGCGTAATAATTAGACAAAGAAATTACTGATCATACTTGACCAACAGAACTTAAAAATAAAAAAATCATATAATTAGTGGGTTTCACTACAACCACCAACTAGTCAACCATTTTTACAATCATAAACAATAAGCCATGTGGGAACCGTGAGGTATGAGTCATTTATCATTATTTTGTGTTATATTGGGTTAATTTCTAACCCCTTCTCTAAAAAATAGTTCAAAATTCATTCAAGAATGCAAGTAGAACCTACAAGATGTGAATGTTGTGCAAGTAGCATTATAAGTATATGCAAATACACCAAAACCAACTCTTCGATATTAATATCACCAAATGGAGGGTTAAAACTTACATATAGTTTAAAAAAACTACGTACCCCATTACCCGAAGGCTCCACGCTATGCACAGGTAAGGGGAAAGAATATTGTACGTAGTCTTACCTTTGCATAAGCAAAGAGGTTATTTCCGGATTCGAACCCATGACCAACAAGTCACCAAGACACAACTTTATCGCTGTGACAGGGCTCACCCTCAAAACTTACATATAGTTAAAAGAGGAAAATATATTCATTGTCAATTTGACATTAAATAAATAACCCAAACATTTTGATATTTCATCAAGTACATCACAAAACTAGTAGCAGTCAATGTCACCAGTGGTAGCAATAGCCAAAGGCTAGATACACCACAAGTTCAGAGCAAGAATATTAACATTAAGAAAAAAATAAGGAGCCAGGGTGCCACATACAACGGAAATATGGAAAACGCCAGACTATAACGTCCTCATTCCAATGCTTTGGCAGAAAACGTTTAATAAATGGTAATAATGTTGCCCTGTAGACATAAAATAGCAAATATGTTCAAAAAATTCTATTGACTCTAAATGATAAGCACATTGGACATGAGAAAAAGAACATACGAAAGCGCAACAATCCCAAGTACAAAGAAGTAGCCTGTCAATACAGTGTTCACCAAGTCCTTGGATAGAAACTTGAAGAGTAAGAAGAGTGACAATAACATTGCACTCCCAACAAAGGGAAAACGCATGGCATGTTCATTGGACATTGTCTCCTGCAAAATCGTTAGCAACATGTCAACAACACGATTCACAGAAATCATATCTTGAACCATGAAAAACACAATGCAAAGAATAGGATAAACAGGATCACTACTTACAGTTGGTGGGGTTGGTTTAACGGAGCGGTAACAGCCCACAAACACAGTGAGACAAGCAGTCAAAATAACATTTAAATTCGGATCTACTTTCACAACAAGAGGCGCTAAGGTTAAACCTGTGATTACAAACAAAATGGCATCAACATTGAGAAACAAAAACTCCCCCTCTCACTCTCACTCATACACTGACATTATTAAACAATGCATAACCACCAAAATCCAATACCCTAGTATTTCAGAATCAAATTTCAAAAAACATTTAATCCATCAGAAAATGGATGATATAGCATAGCAGCTACATTGCACTAGAATGCCGAAAAGGCTTGTTACAAATCCCGCATAGGTTTGAAGGTTTTACTTATAATCAAATTTGAGTACCAACTGAAGCATGGAACACGAGAAGCAAACCTGCTAAAGCCAAATTGGCAATTCGTTCCGTATTCTTCATTCTCCTTAACCTGTTTTCTGAAAAATTCTGGATCTGCTGAACTCAAACGTTGCAAGAATGGCCTTCCACTGCGATCAAGCAGCAAAAATAAAAAATGTTCGTCGATCAATTTCATGAAAGAGAGATAAAACGTTGATATTGTTGGTGAATTAAAGAAAGAAAGAAACCTCTAATCGCAAAAGAAAACTGCAGAAGCGGGTGGCCCCTGAAACAAAACAGATCGGAGAGAGAGAGAGAAATTGATTTGGGAAAAAGAAAACAAAAAAAAAAAAGAGAAGAAATTGAAGAATAGGGTTTTAAGATTTACCAGAAGAGTCAAAGAGAGAGAGAAGGTGTTTGGTTGTGAACGCGGCAAACGGTGAATTGGCAGTGACCGTGATTGTTACGTGCTGTGAGGAATCAATTGGGCTGAGGTTACTTACGGTGACGATATATCAAACTTCGCTCTGCTAATTGCTAAACCGACCCACGTAGTTTGAGTTATCTCACCCAATCAAATTTTCCCAAGCATCCACGTAAGGTTTGGGAATTTCTGTCTTTGTTAAATCCCAATCACGACGCAGGTTAAAAAAAAAGAAAAGAAAAGAAGGAGAACAAGTGCTAGATATTATTTATTCAATTCAATTTTAATAAATATTATATTACATTCATTAAATATCACATTTAATATATTATAAGAAAAATTGACTATGCAATATCATATTTATTAAATATAATATGTAGTCAAACTATTAAGTAAATAAAAACTAATAAATTAATGTAGAATTTTTTATGTATTAAAATCTATATTATATTTAATAAATATCATATTTAATATATTATAGGTAATATTTACGGTACAATATCATATTTATTAAATATAATACATAGTCAAATTAGTAAATATAAAAATAAAAAATTTAATGTATTAAAACATATTGTTAGTTTAAAAAGAAAAGTATTTATTGTTAGTGTAACATCAATCACATTAACAAGCCTTCCATCCAAGTATAAACAGTCAATTCATAGTAAAGCAATTAATATGTAATTCAATTTTTTATGTGTACATAATAATTTAATTAATAATCAAGTATGTAAACAAAAAATTTAATAATATCATATGACTTTCATATGACACTAGACTTTTTATTTTAAACAAAATCTCATTTTTAAATCTTGTGGATGATAAAAATATAATTGAAAGAAAAAATTCATTAAAAATAATCAATTTTAAATTATTTATCAACAAAATTCATGAATTAACATTATAATAAAAAAATTACGCAGTAAGTCTTAATATAAAATAATAATGAAGTGAACCATAGCCAAGCCACTTGAGTTTTGTGATATGAACCCAACTAATTAAAACACCGGAAAATGATAATAGGAATAATAAATACAATGCGGATTTATATATAAGAACATATGTGCAGCTTTTTATTACCAAAACATAAATAATAATAATAATAATAATAATAATAATAATAATAATAATAATAATAACAATAACTGCAATATAATAAAAAATAATCATAACAATTACAAGAGAGAGAAAAAAACGGTCATAATACTAATGACAATGACAAATAGAATATTTGTTTGAAAGGAAAGGAATGCTTTAAAATCTAGATAAGGACCAAAAAAATATTGGGTGAATAAATTAAACATTAAGCAAAGAATTATTATAATGGACGATTAAGTGATACCTTAAGGGAAAGGAAATTCTTTAATAATAATAATAATTAGTAAAATTTATTTTTCATTTCTTTATCGGTTTTAAATTCAATATTAACATCACTCGTTTATGAATAATTACATTTAATTACAAGGTGTAAAAAGTGAAAATTTAGTATAGATATCTCCATTTATGAATAATTACAATTAGTTAAGAGTTACAAAATTGAAACATTCCTTTTTTTTTTTTTTAATGAAGATCATTGGTGGACCTAACTACAATTTAGGGTGTGTAAATGTATCCTGTGAATTTGATAAAATTACAAATAAATGTCTTGAATTTTCGTATTTTGAGCTCTCTAGTTTATTACATTTGAAACTACTAGTCCCTCATTTTTCACTCCCCTTGATGGCACGCTAACTCAAGGTACTATATTCATGACTCGCGACAACAATAAGGTTCAAAGATCTTATGCAAATTGACATAAAAAAAGAAGATAAAATTATAATAGCAGGTAAGGATGCTATGTAATGGGTAAATTGAAGAATCATAATTAAAGAAACATTGATGTAAATAAGAATTATAATAGCAGGAAAGGACGAATGACATGGTTTCATAATAGAGAATGGTCTCTCTTTTTTAACAAAGAATGATCATGTTAACATGGTTTGATAATAGTGAGTGTCCATAGATATGCCGACTCCACATCTTGCACATCATGTTTTATACATGATGATGATGATGATGATGATATATAGATAAATAAATAAATTGATAGATTGATTGGAAAAAAAAAAAACCCGCAAGTTTCATAAAATCTATTGGTGTTGCTGTCTTATAGTGTTGAATCAGAAAAAAGAACTTCAAATTTCCGATAAGTGCTTTTGTGTGCCTGCTAGTGTGGTTTTGGACCCACCGTTCAATGTGTCAATCCACATCATTTTGCCAAAATATCAGTTCTAATTCAGTAAGCTGAGGAAGAATAAGAAAAAAATAGAAATCTGATTAAGAATTTGAACATCGAGTTACTCTAGTCTGGACAGTAAGAGATTTAAATCTAGAGCAGAACATAATTACCATAGTTCAGAATTCACAATACATTTACTATCTTTGACCACTTTTATACTATGTATCGGATAGATTGCTGAGCCTCACTGCTTGAGCCTGATGAGTGAAGACCATAAGCACTAGTGGTTTCACTATACCCGCTGGATCTGTATTTATGATATGATAATGCCAAATTGAAATTTCTCATGTCCTGATGGTAATGGTTAGCATCATAGTCTAAAATATTTGACCAATTGTATACTGTGTCTGTGGTAAGCCCCGTTGTAACATCTCCAACAAGTTCGGTTAGAGAAACCACTCCTTCTAAAGCTCCCACTATCTGTTACAGATTGTGAACTTTGTGTTCAGAGACTCATGTATTTATATTTCTTGCAAACATACACTATGTTTTGGGATTTTAACAAAGGAAATCTAGCTATTAAGAATTAATTGTCTACTTGTAAGTCCGAATTGAAGCAAATATTTTACACTCATAATTTTGTAAGAGGATTGGTTGGGGATACATTTTAATTAAAAGGTTGAAACAAATCCATCAAAAAAGTAGTTCCAAAGAATTTGGCCAAGATATATTAATTTATGGACAGAACTTATTAGATACAGTTGCACAAGTGTTTTTTGGTATAATTAGAGTTTTACTTTGGTAATCTATGTTGACCTTTAATACAAATTTTTATTACACAAAATATTGAAGTGAAACTTAATTTTGATTGAAGAACAATATAAAAAACACTTAAAGAACTGCATGTAAGATTCTAAGTGTTGTCCTTAATTGATTTCTATGAAGAATTTTGCCATAACTTATTTCCATCTCTTTTTTCTATAACGATCATTCTGTCAGAATTACTCTCGTGATCTAGCAAGGGATTTAGAGAAAAAGTTAAATTAGTTTCATTCGTTCATCTTTCTCCCCTTATGAATTACTGATGTAAATGAAAGACAACGAACAGATTATTACTTGGCTCATACGAGGTCGAAGCCTGGCTGAATGGCGCACACAAGCAGCTGCACAGGTAATCATTCTTTCCATCTCATCAGTTTCGTAATTTTTCCTCAACCTTGGATCAACAAGATTGTCAAAGTCACCATCTTGTAGTGTTTGAACAAGCAATGGCCTAGCCTGTAGTGCCAATACACAAACATATTGAAAGGTCATTTTAATACTATGAGGGTCAGCAACAAAAGAGACCTTGTGAGCAACAAGAAAACATTGTCCCTCAAATTCACTAATCACTATTGCTTTGAGTTGTTAAAAAATCTATTATCATCCTAATAATTATCCACAGTCCACACACATGAGCATGAAACTGATTGAAAAATAAAATTACATTTTCCAACATGATGACTCTAATATACAAAGAGGTTATGGGAAAGAACTCAGTCAACTCACCCAGTCAATGAGGCTCTCATTCCTTGATCCTGCTGTAGTGATTGGTGGGCGTCCTGTTATGAGTTCTAAAAGCATGATGCCATAGGAATATACATCTGATTTATCTGTCAATTTACCACTTGATGCATACTCCGGAGCTAGATACCTGCATCGAAATTCTAAAGTTGGCCAAAGCTGCTCTTGACATAGTAGTACATTAATAGACAACGTTGGCAACACATCATTGATGTATAGGAACATACAAAGTGCTTTTTTACCCATTTTCATTAACACCTATACTCTGCACACCTGATTTTAAAGTGTGAGGTGCTTATTTACATAAAAACAATTCCATTAAGGAAACGATGTGGACCAGTGTCAAGTAGTGCAATTATGACACGTGTAGTGCAGTAAGATGGAAAGTGGCCTTACCCAAAGGTTCCCATCACTCGAGTGGTGAGGTGACTAATGCAACTATCGTTGTTAGGGAAGATTTTTGCCAAGCCAAAGTCAGCAACCTAAACAAACAGAAGCTCATCATCAATTTTTTTCCAATGTATTAGAGAAACATACGTCTCAGACCAAAGTATTAACATAGGAACACTTCATGTGCTGTATGATGCAAGGGGAAAAATATAGAAGACAAAAGTTCTGTCTAAGAGTAATAAGCAATATGAATAAGATGCATAGCTGAATATAAAAGTGGGAAATGGGCATATCAAATTAAGTCAAGTATTATAATGATTTCTGAAAGACTAATTAGATATTAAATATAATAAAAAGAGTAAATTACACTTACACCCCCTTATATTTTTTTTAAATTGTATCTTATATTCCTCCCTTTTTATAAAACTCAATATGTGATTTTGGGAATAGAGATGAAAGTATTTTAGACATAAATTTTTATTAAAAGTCATATGACTAATATGTAATTATTTTTTATTAAATTATTGAACGATGTTTAGGAAAAAAAGATTTTGAATATAATGTGAATTAAATAATTAAAAGATTTTTTATAGGATGTAAAAAAGGAAAAATATTATGTGCGATTAAAAAAAACATAAAAAATGCAAGTATAATTTTCTCTAATAAAAATGTTACTATTATTTTCTACATTTTCCTTTAACTCTTGCGTTTTATTAGAAAGAAGACACAAAAGATTGTTGTAAAAGGAACGGCATAGAAAACTATAAAAATAAAATTACCATTATAGGAGCAATATAAGGCTTACCTTGGGTTCAAACTTAAAATCAAGTAGGATATTAGATGCTTTAATATCGCGGTGAATAATTGCCGGATTACCTGTGGACATGATGATCATAACTAAAACCAATTACCATTTCTAATACCCATAACACAGTGTTTATATGAGACATAAGTATGTAAACTTCAAGGGATCCAGGTGAGAAATGATTTTTTTTTCCTTTTGAAATTGTCAATGTAATGAGATATACAGAAACAAATTTTAGAAGATATAGGCTTCAGAAAAATCAAGAAATCATAAGACTAGGGAAGAATTCTCACAATCTTCGTGTAGATATGCCAGCCCTTTTGCAGATCCCAAGGCAATTTTAATCCTCGTTGACCATTCTAAGAAGGTACTCGCCTCCCCTGAAATACATTTTTATGTCATGTTAAGGACCATGCAACTGTAAAATGGAACAGCAAAAAAACCTGTCCAGTCTAGACACAACAAAGCAAGGGTACTTAAAATAACATTATGTCACTAGAAACCACTAGTGCCATTGCCATGCATCATTTATAAGGTTACCTTAAATTAGACTTACCATGTAAGTGGAATTCCAATGTGTTGTTTGGAACAAATTCGTAAACAAGCAATCTTTCTGCCCTGGTAACGCAGTATCCTACAAATTCAACAAGATGTTTATGATGCACTTGGCTAATGGTCTCAACCTCTGCTTGAAACTCTCTCTCTCCTTGTTGGCTTCCTGATTTTAGTTGCTTAACTGCAATTTCCTTTCCACATGGGAGAACTCCTTTGTACACATACCCGAACCCACCTTCTCCAAGAAGGTTTGACTCAGAGAAACATTTAGTGGCCACTAATAATTCATCATACGTGAAAATACCATTCACGGGACCAAAGGCACCTCTTGGAGCATGATTTGGAATTGTTTTCACAGACACCGAATTAAAAGAGCCAGAAGCTCCACCGCCCTCAGTGAGAGGTGGCGGTGGTGATGGTGGCAGCTTTGGATTTGATGGCACTCGAATAACATGAGACCCTGATGATGAGATAATTAGTGTGCTAGCAGCTCAATAATGATCCAACAAATCTAATGAAACATGAAATGCATTGAACTCTATTATCACATCACTTTTTTTATATATAAATAGAAGGGATCATACAAACTATTAAATTATGCTTTTCAATATAGGGAAAAAAGTTTGATGGAACCTTTAATTAAATTCTATTAGTATTGTACTATATATTATTCTCAGAATTGAAGTTTTGTCTTGCTAATCCCGCAACAAAGGTTTGCATTAGAGGTTAGCATGAGTTATCCAGATGAAACTCTAATTCTGATTAAAGAATGGATAAAACCTAGACAGAGTTCTAAGTATTTTTTTTGTAGAGTTTTCTATTAGAATTTGGGGGTGTTTGATAAATGGAAAGTTTTTTCTTTCACAAAAATGTTAAATTGGAAATTATGATTTTGATGTTTGGTATGAAATTAATAAAAAAAATAGTTGTTAGGAAAGTATGATTCTCAAAAATCAATTTAAATTCATTATTTCACAAAAACATTCTTGAGGAGATGAGCATGAATTTAACTTTCTTGAGAAGTTTCATATTTGAAAATCATGATTTCTAGGAATAGACTTTTCCATTGGGAATTATCTTTTTTGAATATGAAAAAACTTCTCACTTACCAAATGTCCTCTTAGAGTTTAATCTCAATAATTTATTTAAGAGTATAATTAGCTTAATAAAGATTTACATCAAAGATTAACTTAGATTATCAAAATAAAACTGTTGACTAAGATTGCAAAAAGTACTTAGCAAACTGATGTTAAGTTTTGTCCATAAACTAATGACAAATTTAACAAATTAAAGAAAATAAAAGGATAAGGTTTTCTAACCCTTGGATCCAAGAGAGGGAGATGATTCCTTATAGTGAGGGGTGGATAGATTCTTGTGTTTGTTTTTCTTCCTATTCCAGCGTAGCACTGAACCAACACTAAAAACAAAGACGAAAACGATAGCTCCAATTACAAACCCAACAATGAGACCACTTGACAAGTGGAATGTTGAAGGCTTCTGAACATCCACAGCCACCGGCAAACTTCCACCTCGTGTTGTTGATGGCAAATTCACTTCCGGCGTTGAGGACTGCAACGCAGGAAACCATGGCGTTGCCAACGTAGGTTCCGTCATGAATGGTGGAGGAACAGTCACCGTCGCCGCTGTCGCCGGCGGTGTCGAAGGCATTTCTGGCAATGCAGGTGGAAAAGTGGCGGTTGGAGTTGGAGGTGATGGTGCAACTGCAAACGGCGGAAACGTTGTTGTTGCAGGCGCTGTGGCAAATGGTAATGGTGGTGGCTGAGATGCGGCGGTCGGAGTTGGAGGCGATAGTGGAAATGGCTGTGACAGAGATTCCGGCGACAGAGACGGCAACAACGGCTCCGTCAGAGGAAGTGGTGTGACTGCAGATGGTGGCGGCGAATCTTGAACGAGTAAAGTTTCCGGCGGCGGGGTGACTGGGGGCGCTGGAGGCGTCGGATACATTGAAGGTGACGGCGAAGGAGTGATGTCAAACGGCGGCAGTGGTGGCGAGGCCGCCGGGGAATATGGTGCAACTGCAAACATGAAATTTGTTTTCCTTTTCTTTGTATAATAAAACAGTGGTTATGATTTGCTGGATGGTGAAGAAGAAATTCATGCACATGAAGCAGCGCAGCAATATATGACTATAATAGTGGCCATTTTGCAATTTTTAGAGAAAAGTGAAAATTAATGAAGAGCTACGAACGCTACGGTGCCAGCACCACTGGTCCACTAATGGCTAGTGCAATCCAACTCTAGTTAGTAGTTACCCACTTTTTTTTATCAACCACATGTATTAGCTGGAAGGAAATCCCTACTTGAGTGGGATAAGTTTATCATAGAAAACAAAACTCTATCTTATGAATATTTGACATAATTGTATAAACTTTAATAATAATAATTTCTTTTCTTTAAAGCTCAATGATTATATATTGATAACTTTAGACTGTCATTACTGAATCACGAATTATCGTTTGTATTATTTTGACTTAGCTGTAATAAGAATGAACAAATGTGTTATATAAGAGTGACCAAACTTACAACATATATTTTCTTTTCTTATCATCTTATGTATAAAACTTAGTACATAAAGAATAAGAACGAATACAGTTATTGAAAGAAAAGAAAATTACTTTATAACCAACTATTGGGATAAATTCATAAACATTTGAAAGTTTATTTGGTATCAAAGTATAGACAGAGTGACCTGCATGTGGTGGTTGACCTTTACGAAAAATATAATAGTATTGGTCCCCGTAGAGTGACCTTTTTCAGAATCAATTAAGATAGAAGAGTGGTTGAGATTGAAAAAAATAAATGAAGGAATGCACGAGCGCAATAGTGATGGGAAAAAGATGTGTGGCAGACTGGCAATGAGGCACCCTCATCTTCAATGTTCACGCACAAGTGTATATTTACCAATTAAAATCCAATAAAGCTGTATTGCATTTGGATTAGAACAGACAAAACAAAATATAGACAGAACAAAGATGGAGACACTTAACATTAGCAATAGTAACATCTCATCATCCGAGGTGAATATTTTCTTAATATTTCCAGTATCCTAAGATGTCACATGTACCTCGCTACAGCCGCTCAAAATAAAAATTATGATTAATATAAATGAAGGGAGATGTTTCGAGCCACTAGCCGGATTAACCGTTTCTCGTTACCCTGGGTTTAACATTTAAGTTCAACTTTATGGCTTAAACATTATTTTCCCCAAAATTAAAGCAAGTTTCTTCATACACATGAACAAATACACATTCTTACCTTTACAGTTCTGTTTAAAGCATGCAACATCTCCGTGCAAAGTTTCAGCGGAACAATAACTTACAGAGATGTGTTTCAGGTTGGTTTAAGTGAATGTTTACATTGTCAGTTTGACAACTCGAACCTTCATTTGCAAAAGCATGTCCTTTGTTAAGTGCATTAAACTTTGTGCTGCTACAGTTCCAATGGCAATACAAACCCGCTCTAAACATTCACTTAAACCAACCGAACCAAGTCAATCTTGTAATTCCAACCAATTCAAAATATTATTAGAGATCATTTGGATCAGAATCTTAAAATATTATAAAAAAATCAATTTCCGGTGCATCTTCAGCTAAGTGGATTTTTTCCATTAGGCGGATGCATGATTAAAACTTCATTGAGATTAATCTGATAGTGTAAATTTAATATCTACTAAAAAACATGTTTCATTGAACTGGCATCATGTACTATTCTTTTAAACAGAAACATGTTTATAAAAAAAATAAAAATGATCATTGTCACGATCACTTGAAACAAAAATTAAGTGAAACATTGTGTGTTAAAAATATCTTCAGTTCACAGCAGTAAATTAAAGATAATGAAAGACAAAAAAATCACCTAATGCAAACTAACAAGCAACAACACTATAGACATCAAGCATCATTTGTGTATTAAGCAATCAACTGATAAAGGGTCCAGATTCACATTTCAGCACCAACCCGGCACAGAAATTAACCACTAGTCAATCAATGCCAATGACGAAGAACACAATGAACACTTGAATAAACGTCAGAAAATCAACATAAAACCTCTACAAACTTACAACCCAATAGGTTTTCTACAACTGAATATTTGATGGATCATCACAATAATTTGGATACAGAACAACTACAAAATCTTTTAGCCAATGTAATCCCCCTGCATTTTTCTGTTATACACCGATCTGAATTTTCTTTCTTTTTTTTTTTTTTTTTGGAGGGGGGGAGTGTGTATGGAGTCGATATTCTCCATTCCCTTATATATTCATTCTAGGATTGCAAAATTTCATAACTGCCGATTTCTCTGAAGGCACCATAAAGATTCAAGGTAAACCAAATTTGGACAAGGCTGATTGGAATAAAGTAGAGAATGCCTGGGATGAACTTTGGTCATCAGCTTTTATTTTAATCTGTGACTTGGCTGACGATGTGTTGATTATACACTCTACAAGATACATTGATGCTGCTTCTGCTTTTTGAGCAAAGAAAAAGAACTTGAAGTTGGGAGACTGACCACCGGATGCAATGCATTGTATTGAATGACTTTGCATGTGCCGCAGAAGTGCATGAGGAGTTGTCAACGATGCGACTCCTTGAGGACTTAGAGAATATTCCTGCACCAGATAATGAATTATAGACCACATATATACAAAAATGCTCGACATTTTTGTTGGTGGGGAGTGGCACAAAAAAAAATGAAGAGAAAAGATAGAGTACACACAAACATTTCTATACTTCAATTTTTGAATTTTTGATGAATTATCAATGAAAAAATGTATATTACAGTTTTACACAATCATCCAATTATGTGCTATGTGCTGCTGCACATCCTTTGATAAGCTTAACAACTTTAAGATGTCAAATTCATTAAATGATGCAGCAACACATCATTGGATGATGTAAAACTTTTTTATAATACCAATGCATTCAAATTAAATATATATATTTTTAAGCCAAAGTTATCACATTAATGAAACTGATAATTTCAACACAAACCTCAGATAAGGATATTGGCAATTGACGCCATTTCTGCTGAAATGTGCCAGGATCCAGTACAGCTTTTGGGTTTAGGTTCAATGGAGGAGGTGAAGGTGTGCCTGCTGTCTCAACTGAAAAATCTAAACCAAGCAGATCATCAATTGCCAAGCTAGAAGCAGGAGCTTGACCAGATATGCCAGTACTTGGAAATGCCAAATCTGCAAGTGGTTGTGAAGTTGTAGAAAGGGCAGATGAACCATTATAGGAAGGAGCATTATAGACAGAACCATTGCTACCAGGATCTCTTCCTTCATCTTTTTCTGAAGTACTTAGAAGCAGATCCTTGTCATTTGCTTCCACTCTCTGAGCTGGAACAACAGAATCTGCAGCTTCTGCACTAATAGATAGATTTCCAAGTTCATCTGCAAACTCAAATGTCCCTCGGTGTTCCTTATCAGTGAACATATAAGAAGGCTGCACAAATTTGCTATTGTTAGTTTGACAGATTTTAATATACACAAGCATCACAGTAATATAAACATGTTTCAACTTTCAAGTAACGTTACTGTAAGACAAGGTGTTTAGTTTAATCCATCACACCACAAGGTGTTGAGGCAGAAAGTTTAGCTGTACAATGTTTTATATTTTTAAAATGCTAAAATTGAATTCTAATGTAAATAACAAACTGCAGCATATTGTTTAGAATATCTCAGGTGATTCAACAGCTGAGGCAAGACTAAACATGAAACATTAAGAAGTCAGACATGTTTTAAAGGGAAGAAACAGAAAAAACACACTTTAAATGATAAGGTGAATTATTTATTATTTTCTCCCCGTTTTATCTTTAAATTTGTTAAAAATAGTAAAATATTTTATTAAATTTAGAAATGGTGTGAAGTACTTCAAATTCCAAACTCAACGAATAATTTGTTTCATTAAAGCCACTGGGAAGGAAGCGAGTAGATTAGTTACCTTTTGGTATACAACAGACAAACTGTTAAATTCATCAAATATGCGATCTTTGATTTCACTGCTCTGAGTATCAGCAAATACTGAAACTGCTTGCTTTGGAGGGTTAACCACACTCTCTGCCACTGATACATTGTATTGCAGAAGCCTGTAATAAAATAAGGCCCTATCATGAACATCCTGCGATCAACAAAAAGCTCATTTAACATACCACAAAGCTAATATTCAAACAATTCACTGTTTTGACAATACAAAGTAGTAACTAGTAACAACAATTCAAACCTGGTGAAAATCAGCAAGCCCAGCAGTCAATGCAGCTCCTAATGCTTTTTGAGTTTCAGGTGGTCGCTTAAAGAAACACTTCATAACTGCAGTAAGAAGATGTAAGCGAACCTGCATCATGAGACAGCAGTTATTCAAAATACAAATAAGCAAGCATAAATACAAGCTAATACTCCATTCATTGTGATATGTAAATATAAACAAGAAAAGAAGGGCTGCCTATGTTAGTCAGTCAGCTAGCTACTATTAGATAAGATTCCATAGCTGTTGGGTAGCTGCCTATAAAAAAAGAAGGGCTGTTGTATTTTAGATAGGCTGGAATAATAAGAACAGAATCGCAGTGCACAGTTTCTTTGATCTCTCTGTTTCTCTTTCTTCTTCCCTTTTCCCCTTTCTTTCTCTTTCGCACCTAAATTACAGATCAGTGGTATCTAGAGCCTAGCCATCCATGCAACCAGACCAGAGAATCTTTCCATCCATGGGCACAAAAACACGATCAAGGTGACAGTGCATGAAATGAAAGAACACTTCATTCAAATTGAGCAAAGGCTTGTGAGGGTCAATACACTATCAAACACTCGCCAATGAGTTATACAATGATGAACTGGCAGTGATTCCTACCAGCTTCCTATCATGTATCATACCAATGGTGATTTCTCCTATCTCATTGACGAGTCATGAAGTGATGAATTCCTTACTTGGTCATGCAAAATGTTAGGAATCAAGAATTAAAATGATGAAGAAAAGAAAATTTTTTACCTAATAGAGAGAAACAAACAGAAAATAGGAGAGAAAACTCTCCTCTAAAGGTTTCCCCTTCACAAAAGATTTCTCCTTTCACAACGAGCTAATGCTCAATCTACAAATGATACCAAATCCCCTCTCTCCTATCCTTCTTCCCCTATTTATATCTAATAAACCCTTCTAACTAATTAACTAACTAACTAACTAACTCATTGATAGTCTATCTTAACTAACTCTCCCTTCTCCTTATTTCCTAACACAACATTCCAAAACCAACTCTCTTGGGTGATTATCCTTCCAGCCACATTTGGTGGATCCCTCATTAGAAAAGATTTATTTGCAACAAGATTCAGCCTTACTAAGCTTCATCCTGAGAGGGAGTGTTAGAATATATAAAAAATATCCAATAAATATGCTGATTATATCTTAGAAAAATTTAATATATCATAGAGATTATCTCTTAGGACTAATTTCCCCATTTTATTAGTTTCCAAGTTTCCTAATATTTAATGATGTGTTTCTTTGCAGTAAAAAATTATTTGTTTCTTTATTTAGTTAGGATTATCATCTAGTATTAGCATAAATTAGCATTAGTGCTCTATGTTTTATCATCATATGTAACACATGACAATACACAAGAGAATATTATTCAGTTTCTCCCTCAATACCTAAAAGCCCATAATTTCAACATAGGTTGTTTACAATGTTCCTTCAGCAATCCTTTCAAAAGGAAAAAAAAATGAAGAATCTGGTTCAACTACAATCTTAGTGTAAAACAATGGTTGAGTTTTACCATCCAAATGATCCACTATAATATTTAAATTTACGCTTTCATATATACAATTATACATCATTGAATGATGCAAGGAACTCTTGCTGTAGATGGCTAGATGAGAATGAAGCACTTGAGAGTTGAGACCTCTTCTAAAATGTCAGAGCTTGATATGATGAATGAAAAAGGTTGAATCCTACCATCAAAGAATATAAATTCAACATGGGCAGAACTGAATATATAACTAAGATTACACTGTCCCATGTTGTTGGGCATAACTTACCATTCAATATGAAAATCTAAATCTCAAATACAGAAATTGCACCACTGTAAAGCATAAAAAGTTATGTAACTACCTCAGCAGAATGCTCCTCATCCCAGTTTTCAACTAAACTCTCCAAGACATATGGAGCATCATGCATGTCCTGAGAATATTCCCCCAACATCCATATAAGAGCTGCCTTAGCCTTGGGTTCTTGGACATTTTTACTACTGATATTTCCAACAACAGCAATACAATCCTGACTCCATTGCGGATATTTTCTTAGCAGATCTTTCACAAGCACCTGAACAAATGAACTTTCAAACTTCGCATTAGTCTACCATACCATAGCTAAGTCAAATCAAAATGCCTTACTTTCAACACATGTTTGCATATAATATAAAAAAAGCAATACTACTCTTAAGCACAAATTTCAGGGTAGCTAGCAGGCACTTGTCATGTTTACCAGAGCTTCAGAAGTAATATAGTCCTTTTCCATCTCAAGAAACTGGAGAAGTCGATCAACAATAGCATTGACATCATACTGCTGCAATGCTATCTTCCCAACAGCTCGAATTGATTCCCTTGCAATGGGAATGTCGACATTTGCAGCATATTCACATAATTCTGTCACTGAAATGAGATCCAAGAAGTTCATGAATAAGTCATAAGACGGGCAGCCTCAGACCAGGGAATAGAACACCAAATGCAAATCTTACATTAATTTCTCCCTCCCTAACCCTTTCTCTCTATAGCAAATTGAAGTTACTTACCTATCTCATAGGTGTTACTTTCATTTGCAACTGCAGTCAGCATTTCAAGCTTCAACTTTTTGACATATGATGGCTCATTATACTGGCAATAGAAGTGTTTGTAGTCTGAGGAAAATATATAGGGTGCACGCATGACCAAAATATGCAGGTGACTTAAAACTGCATAAGATTGTTCTGGACTTCCTGAGCTCACTTGAGTTAAGAGAGGGGCTTTGATGCGCTCATATACCTAAATAGGAAAAAATTTGCAACATAAATCACAGAGAAGCGACCAAAGCTGACAAGTATCAAGTAAAAATAATTCAAGATCAAGAAAAAAGGTTTAAATAATAACAATGATAGTTTCAATAAGTATGTAATCAAGCCAAGCTGAGATTCGCCAAGCCATATGCAAACACAGCCAAAACCTAAGCTTGAGGCTGAGCTTGAATTGAAGTGAAATCCTAGCCAAAAACCCAGCTTGTTTAATAAACATACCAAGCCTGAGTGGTTCAAGTTTGTACACATGCATACAAATACATCTTAATATTTAAGAACTACTGATTTATTTAAATTATGTCACCTAGACACCTACACATTGAGGTCACAGAAACATGACACAAAATCAACACCTAAAACCGACACAAAACTTCAAAAATATGCAACACAATATAATGGATAGACATAAAAGGGAATTGTCATGAGTTATGACTGAAGGTGATGTAACATGTTGACATATGGGTAAGGGCAAAGAGCGATTACGTAGGCTATAACAAACATGCATATGTGGCAACGAGTGTGGGGTTGTCAGGCTGCGTGGGATATAAGGAAAAGAGGGGAAATGAGAGGGGTGGACTATAATCATTGGGATAGTTTTGGGTGGCTGTGCCACAGGGCAGAGAAGAATACCTTCTCTGCTATTTTCCTTTCTTATATGCATCCATATAAGAATACCATAAGCCTAATCTTTCAGCTGAAAAACCTAAATGCCAAATATATGTCCTCTTTGTATGATTGAGCGAGATAATAGTTAAAAGTAAAATCATTATGAGATACAAAGCAAGCACGATTCAGACCAGAGGACTTTATGTTAAGGGAAAAATAACATGTATAAAAAAATGTTGCAATGAAAAACAAGAAGATTAAATGAGATGTTTACACACAGAAACACGAATCAAAGCATACCTGCTGATGCACATCAGCCATAGACAAAGTCAACTGTAGAAATACTTTAATAGTTGCCAAGACAACAGCACCATTTGCATGCTGGAGCCTATCTTCAAGAAGATTCATTATATCAAATATTTCACTGTTATCTGATGGAATGTACTTGGACACCAATTCCAGCACAAGACACTGAGCCCATTCACTAAATTCCTTAATGCTGCAGGTCAAAAAAGAAGGAACAGATAAGTTTTCTTAAAATTGGTAATTTTGCAAGATATTACAGGTGCTTTCTTTTTATATCTAATGGTTGCTACTAGCGTGTTCGGGCTGGCGTTGTGGATCCATGTCAAAAAAGAGTAGCAGACACAGAAGCTACTCTTTGTAGCATCTGCTTGATCCAAGTCTGTGAACTTCAAATGTGATACCAAAGACGCACTACAATTATCAAGACATTTTATAGTCTAATAGGACAACAGTTAGCACTTATAATAAGGTAATAAAACATTTTTAAACCCATTTGTGAAGATACTACTCAGTCAACCATTACTCCCACAATCATACTACACATCATTGATTTATAATGTCCACAAGGATGAAGAAGCTATTAAACTACCAGATTATATGGTAGCTATAAGCCTTTTTGCCAAGGAGAAATGGAAAGAGACAAAATTCCAATGAAAGAAAATCCCAGAGGACGGTGGTTGGGACAATTCAGTTTATCTGTTGTGTTCTGATAAATGCTAGCTTCCCCTAAAAAATGCTAAAGAAAGAAAATAACAGTGCTGTCCTTTAGGGAAAGATAACTTAAGCACCACATCTTTCCCAAGTAGTGTTCATCAAAGTATCAGAGAGCAAGGAATTACTTGAGAAAAGATTACCGATTCAAAAGGTAATATACGACTGGCTTGCTAAGTAGAGTTTCTCTCTCCCTGGCTGCTTCCTCTGATGTGGATGACTCTAAGGTCCAAATTTCTTGTAAAGCAGACAAACAATTTGCAACTACCTGATGAAAAAAAGCATGGCCATATAAATGTGTAAAGTACAATTTATTTGGTGACTGCTGTTGTTTTAAATTTTTGAAACAGGAAGACTGTTGTTCTACTATGAAGGTGATTAGGTGAACAATTGAAAAGCAATAACAAGAAGAAAAAATTAAAACACACACACACACATATGTGGGTACGGGGCATATTAAGTGAGAGGAGTGTTTGTATGAGGGTGAGAGGAGTAAATCTAAACCATATAATCATACATTGATCATTAGGATTAAAAGTTGTTTAATAATCACATTACTAATTAAAAAAGTCACACGACTTTGTCTTTTAATCTTAAGATTTCATGACTGGAAAAAAGTAAACAAAATGAATTATTTTTTTAATAAGGTACAATTACATGCATTATGCCAAAAACCATACAATTAACTTCTTAAGCAAACAAAAAAATTATTAAAATGAGACCTCAAAGGACCAACTCATTTAAAGTGTGATTGCTCAAGGAAATTATACTGTTTTCAAATTGAAATCAATCAAAACACTAGTTTGAATCAAATTGACAAAATAAAAAAGTCATACCTTCAATAGATCTGGTTCTCAGAGTATTTATTATTACACAGGTATTCTAACCAAACTGTGATCAGTGCCATTCAAGCTCTTTTGTATTTTTATTTGTTTACAAGTATCATACATGCTTCTCTTATCAACATGATATATGGTACTTGTAAATGTCCAAAGACATTGTCAAGGGAATCTAACAAAATTTAGGCTAACAAGCATTTGAAAAATAGAAAATGAATGAATTCTTTATCAAACAAGAAACCAAAAAATAACCAAGCATAATATTTTTTTAATTTTTAAGCAGCCTATTTGCTTGTAATTCATTAATCATTAGACAATTTAGATTAGCTTGGTTCTAAGTGAAACTCTTAATTCTTTACAAAAGTTGAACGGAACTGTTAGGATTTATCATGGATTGAGGATAAAATTTCCACATAAATAGAATCCTCACCTGAGTATCAGGGTCATTAAGCAACAAATGCTTCAGTGTTGCTGGAAAATCAGCATCAATACAGGTGGAAGCTGATATATGATATAGTTTCAAAACCCCAATAACTGCCACCATCCTGACATAACTATTATTGTCCTTCAATCCAGACCCTAATGGCCCAACCAAATACTCCACCAAGTTTGCCACCCGGAGCGAACACAAACTCCTCAATGCTAGTCCCCGAATCATTGGATCCTCATCCTTGCAATCTCTTTGCAGAAAATTAATTGTCAAAAGCGCAAGATCAGGATTGACCTTAGCATAGTTCCCAACATATAGGTAGCACATTTTTTTCAGAACAATGTCTGACGTTGCAGAGCACATTACCATCTCGCCAAAGAGAGACGAGACATCAATACCTATAGTCATGTTGGAAATCACCTTCTTGAAGAGATCCCTTTTAGAATCATCAGCGCCCGGAGCTCGGCTCCCAGCTAGCTGCCGGAGCTGGGATTTCAGATCGGAGACTTCACTCTTCCTGGTTAAATTAAACATTAGGTCAGTACTCGAAGTAAAGGTATTACACCACAACGAAGAAATAATCAACCGTGTAGACAGAAGAGAATTGGGATATCAATAAAGAAAAAATTTGAATGCAGTTCCCTAGATATTGCTTTTCAATCAAAAATCAGAGTTTCACCTCGGTAATCTACTTAATAAAAGTTTGCATTAAATGTCAACATAGATTAACCAACGGGAAACGTCAATTCTGGTTGGAGAACAATATCAAGAGCACATTTGAGGTTAATATATGTGGGTGTGGGTGTGTGTGTGTAAAGCTAATGCACCAACTCAATGGAGTTAACATAGCCCCTTTCCTCATTTCAGAAACAAGTTTCTGAAATGGAAGAGATAATGCAAGTTGATGAATCCCCGAGACACTATGCCATACAGAACTTAACTACTTAAGTCATAACACGCAAGCACTGTAGATTTCGTAATTGTACGCCAAATAAGACAAAACTCAACGGCATTGGATCTCTAATGTTAATGAGAACAAAGCGAAGCGCGCGTTCAAACATTTGAAGCCATGCTATGCTGTGAGGTAAAACCAAAACATACGAAGTTTCCTATTTGTCTAAAGCATGTTGCGAGATAAAGGCGGGAATTGCTATGTAGTTGCTTCCGTGGATGAGTCCAAATTGAAATTGTGAAACATTCCAATAAATTAAAAGAAAGGAAAGTGGATTTGGGAACTGACCCTGACGGTTGCGACGGTGAGGGCGATCGATGAGACTGCGGTGGCGGTGGAGCCATAGCCACTGAAAGATGAGTAGAACGACGACGCGGTTGGATCGCTCCTTTGCTTCTTCAGAGAAAGTGAGATCTAAACAAAGATAGATAGAAGAGTGATCGGTAATCGTAGCTACAGTGATGATTGAGCTTGTTAAGTTTTTTTTTTGGATTTGGTGAGTGGAAATTAGAAATTACTAGTAGAAAGAAACGATACAAAAAAAAGAAAAAAAATAGAACCTGGTGCATATACTTTCGACGTATGAGAAGCTGAAGTGGCGAGATCTAATTGCCTATGGTGGATGGGGTCTCTCTTCCCTACTTCTAAGCCATGTTTCTTGCGAGAGAATAAAATAGAATCACGTTTCATTACTTTTTAGAAACGATGCTAAAAAATACTAGTAATTAATAATAAATAAAATAATTGGTATTCCATTATATTGGTACGTCAATATATATTGATGTGACGCTTTAATGCTTTATGCACTATTATATCAAATTATCTCAATATTTTTATTAAATATTAAGTTAATAAATAGACTAAAATTATATAATTAAAATAGCTAGATAATCAAGCTAAACAATAAGGAAAACACATTGATTGCAAGAGAACTGAAAATATAATAATGTCGAAATCATATCATTTGGTACTTTCAATTTAAATCATTATTTTTACTACATAAAATATCGGGGAGCCTTAAATAATCAAGACATGAGAAATTTACATTCCTTTTATCTATTTATTTATATGTGTACATTGTAACTTATAAGACCAAAATTTGTGAATTATTCTACAACATTTTGCTCACATTTGTAAAGAGGCAATAGATCCTATACCATTTTCATCCCAAAAGGATGATATCCTTTGTAAAAGCACTAGAAAAAACCAAACAATAGGTGAAAGTATGCGTTGAAGTTTATGGTGTTGAAGAAGTCAGGGTTGAGTATGGAAAATAATAATTGTTTAACCAATAAGTGAGGTTAGTCCCAAAGATTGATTTTTTGGTGTTGTGGAGAGTGAGTTACCCAAAAATGGATGGTAAGAAAAATAGTCTCCCAACCAATTTGATACCTTTTTTTTATTGTTGACCCTAATGTTGTGGATAAATAATGGGCAATGTGGTCTAAGCCATGGATGAAGACTCTTGAGGTCAAATATTTAGGAAAAAAATGAACTTTAAAGTTTTTGAACAAAGGTTGGAAAGAAGTTTGAGGGTAAAGGGGTCTTATAGAGATTGTTGATATGCCTGTTGATTGCTACTTAGTTCCCATCAAGAGTTTATTATGATTATCTCCTTAAGGGTCCATGGATGGTGGTGGATCATTATTTAACAGTGTAGTGACAGAGACCATTTTTTATGTTGAATGTGAAGGAGATTAGAAAAATGGCGATTTGGGAAAATATCTCACACGTTCCTGTTGAGTTATATAATAATATGATTCTGGAAAGCAAACACAAGGTTGTCCATTCTATTTGTTTATTAACGTGAAACCTAAGGTAGGGTAGGAAAGCACGATCATGTTAAAGCAGTAAGGCCAAAACACGTATTTTGACCCTTAAATGATCATCATGAGGGGTCATTGGAAGAAGGCAAAGGGTAAAGAGATGGTAATATGTATGTTTAGAATGTTCATATATTACTAAATAAGATAAATTTGGAGAACATTTTTAATCTCATGGGCCTTAGGATTTCTCACCATGAGAATAACATATGTGTTACACCACCCCGAAACGCGAATCTGGAGAACGTAGTAGCACCAGATGTGGCATCCCGCACTGCTTCCTCTCCAGCGATACCACCAGCTCATCTTCCCCCTACAAATGCCGAGGTAGAATTAGACAACAATCAGCGTTTTATACACAATGCGTTGAATTCTATTCTATCTCGGCTAGAGAACTTGGAGAAACGTTATGAGCTTCAACGACAGGAGGATGTTCAGAACTCGTCCAAACGGCCGGGTTCTAATATTGAGCGACCAACGACAACGCACCACGAACCAACCAATTCAGCAGAAAGAAGGCATGAAACCAATAACTCGGCACCCACAGCTGAGGCTGGTAATAAGGAAATAGCAAGTCAATTCGAACGGGTCAGACACCATTTACGCAAGGAAGGACCTCGGCTCTCGCCGTCAGCCCGAATCCCAGAACACGCCGTCGTTGACAGGTCAACAAGGGAAATTATACGTCGGCCTAGACAAGAAGAGACATATCAGAGGAAATACCACCGAGGTTATCAGAATAATAGTCCATTCATCGACGAGATAGTAGAAGCCCACTTCTCGGAGGACTTCGACAGTTCCTTTTTATCCAAGTACGATGGGAGCCAAGATCCTCGGGTGCATATAGATGAATTCGATATGCAAATGTGTGTCCGAGGTATTGACGAACCTGTAATTTCTTGGATTTTTGCTACCACCTTGACTGGAGCCGCTCAAGCTTGGTTTCATACACTGCCGCCGCAGTCTATCCGAAATTTTGAAGAGTTCGGACAAAGGTTCTTGTTGAATTTTGCAACAAGCAAGAAGCAGCCCAAGTCCGAATTCATATTGGGGAAAATACGCCAGCAACATGGAGAAACGTTACAGAGCTATTTGGACCGATTCAAAGAAGCCGCTTTGCAGGTACGGGGTTTGGAAGAAAAGGTCCATGTGCACCTCATCTCAGCCGGGCTCAATGGATCATCCCGTCTCGCCAAATCCATTTATAAAGATCCGGTGAAGACTTTAAATGAATTTATGATTCGTTCCGAAAAGTATTTGGAATTGGAATAGATGGAGATAGCTAACTCGGCCCCGAGGGGGCATAAGAAACCTACATCGCCGAGGAATCGACATCATGAGAATACACAATCCAATCGACAACCTTCAAATTTTCCCGTTAACCGACCTCCAAGAAACTTCCAGGACTCGAATGTCAGGTCCAAAAAGTTCGAGTGGAAATTTGACAAATACGCTCCATTAAACGCTCCACGAGCTCAGATATGGAAGGAAGTTGCATTTACAAAAATGAGGAAAGTAGAATGTCCTCGACCGATAATAAGAAAAGAGGGGTTAGACTATTGCCGATATTGTGATTTCCATAATGGGCCGGGTCATACGACTGACCAGTGCCGAGAACTCCAGGATGCGATAGAACAATTCATTCGCGAAGGTAAACTTCGGCAATATGTTATCCGGACTCAAGGACACCAAGGGAAAAGGCAAAGCCAGCAGAATAAAAACCGAGATGAAAAGAAAACAAAGAAAGACGAATTCCCAGAACCCGAGTTCGAATGTAAAGTGATCTCGGGAGGCATGGGAGGTGGAGGCAACACCGCCAGTCAGCGAAAGAAATATCTCAAGGAAGTTATGTCGATAAGAGATCAACCCAAATTCAAAGAAAGCAAGAAATCTGCACCACCGTTAATCTATTTCACAGAGGATGATATGAAAGGCGTAGTGCCCGGACACGAAGACAGTCTTGTCATAACCGGAATCGTGGCAAATTTCTGAGTTAAGAGAATATTTGTCGATAATGGCAGCTCGGCCGGCATTCTCAACTTAAGTGCATTCAAAAAGATGAATTTAAGTGAAGACGATTTAAAACCATGTCAGACTATGTTAATCGGTTTTAATGGAGGAGGCACCGGTCTAAAAGGCGCAATTGACCTCTAGCTCACATTGGGAACAAAAGAAGGGTTCCGAACTGGCCGAGTAACATTTACTGTAGGTGAGTTTAGTTCACCATACAACATCATATTAGGCAGACCGACACTTCATAAATGGGATATATTGATGTCCACCAAGCACCAGAAGATGAAGATGATCGAACATCTTGGCCGAGTTATCACAATTTGTGGTGACCAGAAGGAGTCCAGACAATGCTATTTCAATACAATCCGAGAAATCGAAGGAGGCCCATCTTCTCCACCTCGGATTCGGCAGGGAGACCCCTCAGATCAACAGATGGAGAGATCAGCATCCTGCAAGCCGGTCAATCTTGTGGAATTGGATATGCGAGAAGTTGAAGAATGGCGACCGGAACCAGTAGATGAATTGGAAGATGTTCAGATCGGAGGATCCCCGGAGCAAATTACGAAAATAGGCGCACAGAATAATTCAGAAATCAAGGGCAAGCTAATTCAATGCCTTGCAGAAAACCAGGACGTGTTCGCTTGGAAAGCATCAGAGATCCCTGGAATTAATCCCACATTCTGTTGTCATAAACTAGCCATGTACCCTGACTCCAAACCAGTGGCATAGAAAAATAGGAAGCTCGGCCCGGACAGGAAACAGGCATTAAAGAAACACATCAAGGAATTGCTGGAGGCCGGGTTCATAAAAGAAATACAACACACCACTTGGCTCTCTAATGTGGTAATGGTGAAGAAGTCCAATGGGAAATGGCGAGTTTGTGTTGATTACACAGATTTGAACAAGTTCTGTCCAAAGGATTCTTATCCAATGCCGAGCATTGACCAGCTAGTAGATAATTCCGCCGGATTTCAGTCGTTATCTTTCATGGATGCTTACTCCGGATATAATCAGATACCGATGTACCCGGGAGATTGAGAAAAGACAGCTTTCCGAGGTACTGAAGCAAATTACTATTATGAGGTAATGCCATTCGGATTGAAAAATGCAGGAGCTACTTATCAACGAATGATGAATAAAGTCTTCACTGACCAACTCGGACGCAATATCAAAGTGTACATCGACGACATGATTGTTAAAACAGGTGAAGAAGGAGACCACATCCAAGATCTGGAGGAAACATTCTGCAAACTAAGACAGCACAGTATCCGCTTGAATCCCCTGAAATGTGCTTTTGGAGTAAAAGCCGGGAAATTCTTAGGGTTCATGTTAACACACCGAAGAATAGAGGCAAACCCGGATAAATGCAAAGCCGTACTCGACATGCAATTCCCTACTGATAAACGGGAAATCCAACAATTAACAGGAAGGATGGCGGCCTTGACACGGTTCCTCCCAAAAGCCGCAGAAAAGGCCCTACCATTCTTTAAGCTATTAAAAAAGGAAGCCAAGATAGGATGGAATCAGGCATGCGAAGAGGCATTTCAGGAAATAAAAAGATGTCTGGCTTCACCCCCAGTCCTCTCGAAGCCGGAACATGGAGAAACTCTCATCCTGTACCTTGTAGTAGGGGAAGAAGCCATAAGCGCAGTTTTGGTCCGAGAAGTGGATAAGTGTCAATTGCCAATATACTTTGTAAGCCGAGCTCTAAAGAACTCGGAGCTGCGTTACCAAAAGCTCGAAAAAGTGGCTTTTGCTTTACTCACCACGGCTAAGAGACTTCGTCCATATTTCCAAAGCCACACCATAGTGGTAAGAACAAATCAGCTTATCCGACAGGTACTACACAAGCCGGACTTAGCCAGAAGGATGATGAATTGGACCATTCAGTTATCCGAGTTCGACATCAAATATGAAGCTCGCAATGCAATCAAATCTCAAGCTTTGGCCGACTTCATAGTGGAATTAACCCCGACGTTTTCCACCCAATCAACAAATAAGGTGTGGAAGGTATATGTTGATGGGTCGTCTAATTCTAAAGGAAGCGGAGCCGGGATCATTGTTGAAAATCCCGAGGGAGTATCACTCGAGCAATCACTACAGCTCAATTTTCTGACGTCTAACAATCAAGCAGAATATGAAGCACTGATTGTCGGGTTAAACCAGGCTAGAGAACAGGGAGCACTAAAGGTAAATGTCTTTACTGATTCACAATTGGTCTCAGCACAAATCGAAGGACGGTATCAAACCAAGGGTCCTCTGTTAGCAAAATATCTTGCTAAAGTTAAAGAAATAATAGCCGAATTTGATGAATTCACCATAGCCCATATTCCAAGAGAAGAAAATACGCGAGCCGACATATTATCGAAGCTAGCAAGTACGAAAGGAACAGGCAATCACAGAACAGTTATCCAATAGGAACTCGCACAACCTGCCTGCATCATGGTGGTCTTAATAGCCGAAGATTGGCGGAGGCCGATCATAAATTATTTGGAACAAGGGATAGTGCCGGATGACAAAGTAGAAGCAAAAAGGCTAACCCGGGATGCTTCAATGTACACAATTGTTGATGGTGAGCTATACCGACGAGGCCTCCACACCTCGTTATTATTATGCTTAAGCTCTGATCAAACTGAGTACGTACTTACCGAGATACATGAGGGTATTAATGGCCAGCATATGGGAGCAAAGGCTTTGGCATTAAAAGCCCTTCGCGCCGGATACTTTTGGCCGACGATGCAAGCAGACGCTGCAGAACATGTAAAGAAATGTGACACCTGCCAAAAACATGCGCGGATATTATGGATCCCTCCATCCGAGTTAAAATTAATCACAGCACCGTGGCCTTTCTTCAAATGGGGAATGGATCTCTTAGGACCATTTAAAGCAACGGAAGGCCAAATGAAATGGCTAATAGTGGCCGTGGATTACTTTACTAAATGGATTGAGGCCGAGCCTCTGGCTACCATCACCTCGGCCCGTGTCCAAAAATTCTTTGAACGCAGTATTATAGCAAGATTTGGAATTTCGGCAGAAATAGTCACCGACAACGGAACGCAATTTACAGATAAAAAATTCCAGGAAATGATAGCTGGACTCCACATAAAACACCACTTTGCATCAGTAGAGCACCCACAGTCTAATGGTCAGGCGGAAGCAGCGAACAAAATCATTCTCGACGGATTGAAAAAACGAATGCAAGAGGCCGGCCCGAACTGGGTAGAACAGCTTTATTATGTCTTGTGGGCATACAGAACCACGACTCAAACATCTACCTGGGAGACTCCATTCAGGATGACTTATGGTTGCGAAGCCATGATACCCGTAGAGATCGGCCAACCATCTTGGAGGAGGCAAAGGTCACATGCAGACAATAATAAGGCATTAGCTGTCGAGCTAGATATTATAGAAGAAGTCCGGATTGCAGCACATCGCCGAGATCTACACACGAAGAATATCTCGGCTCAAAAATTTAATAAAAGAGTAAAACCAAGATCCTTTGAGAAGGATGATCTCGTACTACGACGTGCGGACATCGGCAACAAAAATGCCCGAGAAGGGAAGTTAGCACCCAGTTGGGAAGGACCATATCGGGTCACCCAAAACTTGGGGCAAGGAGCCTACGTTTTAGAAACTTTGGAAGGCAAGGAGGTCAAACGCACATGGAATGCCGACAAACTAAAGAGATACTATAGCTAAAACCCACGCATCCCTCGGCAATTAGCCCGAGATCGTGGAAGTTTTTTTATTATTTATTACATTTCCCGGCAATAAGCCTGAAATTATTATTTTCACGTAAATCGTGATCTATGTATTCATAAGTTTCTCATTGGATAAATAAGCCGAGGAATA
Source organism: Glycine latifolia (assembly GCA_013407115.1). Classification (NCBI taxonomy): domain Eukaryota; kingdom Viridiplantae; phylum Streptophyta; class Magnoliopsida; order Fabales; family Fabaceae; genus Glycine; species Glycine latifolia. The sequence goes on along the minus strand of CM023944.1, from coordinate 7,546,571 downwards.
CAAACTTGGCATAAACTTTCCATTGATACTACGAATTTCAATATATTCAAGTGTTTCTCATTGGTTATGTAAGCCGAGGAATATAAACCCGGCATAAACTTTCCATTGACACCACGAATTTTCCATATATTCACGAGTTTCTCATTGGTTATGTAAGCCGAGGAATATAAACCCGACATAAAATTTCCATTGACACCACGAATTTTCCATATATTCACGAGTTTCTCATTGATTATGTAAGCCGAGGAATATAAACCCGGCATAAATTTTCCATTGATACCACGAATTTTAGTAATCTTCGAAGAATAAATAAAATCCTATCAAGGATATTATACATTGTGCACAATTTTGAGAGCCTAGTCGCTATTATGTATTAATTCGGTATTGATCAAACCGGCGTATTTAATCATGGATAAATCATCGAGTACATCGAAAGAATTATATCCTTGAATTAATACGAAATACATCAAATAGTTGCTAGGACAGGAACTAGGTTCCATGAACAACATCCGAACTAACGTTTCAAGTAAAACACGGCCGTTGGAGCCAAACTAACATCCGAATAAGTGAATCGGCAATGATAAAGATCTTAAGCACCATGCATTAAATAAATTGTTCAAAGTACGGAAGCAAAATCAGAAGCAGAAAGTAAAAATTGTTCAGGACAACAAAATATTACAAATTAAACCGGCATTCCGGCCCTTCATCAGTTGACTTGCTCATCCACTGCTGCTTCGGGAGCTTCATCAGGGGATGTGACCTCGGTATCAGCACATGCAATGAATTTGCCGTCCTCAACATAAGCCCGGCAATCAGTTCCTTCTAGGTTCAAGGTGATTCTCGGGTTCAAAAATTGGACTTGTTCCAGAGCATTAGAGAAGGCATCCTCGGCAACCGTCCCCAATGTCTCTTGAAACTTGGCAGCTTCCTGTTTGGCCAGAATCACCTCTTGTTGGGATTTTTCGTAGAGAATCCTCAAGGCAGCAAGATCATTATCTAAAGCAGAAGCTTCTGCTTGGGCTTTATTAGCCTCAACTGTAGCGGTATCTGCGGAGGCTTTGAAGAACTCGGCATTTCTATTCGCCTCTTGAAGCTCCTCACGAAGAGAGAGAATCCCTTCATTAGCAGCCGCCAAATCTTGACGAGAAATGCTGAGCTCCCTTTCCAGTCGTTGAATTTTGTCGGATAAATTCTTGTTTTCATCGGACAATCGTCCGTTGTCATCTTGAAACCTCATATTTTCATTTCTGATTTTGTTGTATCGAGAATTTAAAGAAACTAAGCTCGGCACAAGAGTGGCGCTTCGGAAAGCATGAAGATGAAGCTGGTCGAGTTCTCGGAGGTCGTCATCCGAGAAGGGAGTCCCATCCGAAAACCGCTTGGGAGCCTTAGTATATGGGAAAAGGTCTTCTACCCCCTTTTCCCAAAGACATCCCAAGGATAAAGAAGAGCTTTCGGGGGCGGCGATGGGAGTGCCGGGATCAGCAATGGCGGTTTCAGGGTTCACCATTGCATCTTCGACAACGTCGATCACAATGGGAGCAGGAGTAGCTGTCATCCTTTGATTTTCTTGCCAAGCCGAGGATGAAATCGGATCAGCAGCAATGGCATCCCTGGCTGATTTCGATGCGATTATCCTCTGGGGATCACTGGAGGTAGAGGTTACTATACGACATTTCTTTTTCTTCGCCGGCATTTGGTTGATGTAGTCACGGCGAGAATCAGCGGTTTTCTCAGCAGTAGTTTTCTTGGAACGACGAGGGTTCAAGTTGATGGTAGGATCTTCTTCCATCTCGGCAGCTGAAAGGCAAAAAATCGATTAGCAAAAAGAAAAACAAAATGACGAGCATATAAAGTTTTTATACACGACCTTGAGCTTCTTGATGCAGTTGAATTTGAACAAGAGCTGATGCCTCACTATCAGAAAGATTACACTCCTCAACTCGGTAAAAGGAAGGGGGATTAGAATGATGAACTCGGGTCCAGTAGAGGGGAAATCTCCATTTAACACCAGGTGCTTCTGGACCCCGAAGAAAGAATGGTTGCTTGCCGGGTTCGGCCGCAACCTTGAAGAAATTATTTTTAAAGTTTTTAAAGGAATCGGTGAAGACACGAAAGAGACGACGACCGGGTCGGCTTCGAAGCGAAGTCCACCCTTTCTTATTAGAGGCTTCTCGGCCTGAACGGCCGGCCTGGACAGAGAAAAAGTATAGGAAAAGTAAGACAGTACAAGGTATTTGTAATTCTTCACAAAGATCCTCAAAAAAAATTTGACAAAAGTCCAACTATTGGGATGTAATTGTGAAGGGGCTAGTTGAAGATGATCTAATAATCGCATTTCAAAATCCGATAAAGGAAATCGGTTGCCAAGACGCGTGACCACATCCTTACAAAAGAAAAAATAGTTTGGTTCCTTTTCCCCGGCACAAGAACAAATAGGCTCGTCCGGGGTAGGAGGACGAATGGAGAATCCGTCTTGGTTACCTATGGGGATTGATGCTATATTTTCTGGGGTCAGAATAGATGAAGTACGAAGTACTTCGGATGTAACCCAAGGAAACTTGGCAATTAGGGAAGAAGGGAGAATGTTGGATTGAGATCCTGCTGATTGAGATTCATCGACCATTTCCACAGAAGGAACATCCATAATGACTTATGACAAAGAAAAAAGAGAAAGATTAGTAAAATACCTGGAAGTGAGGGGGGGGAAGACGAAGAGGTGAAGAAATGACTAGTGTCGAGTTGGACTGCGAAGCCCGGACATCCGATGTTTCAGTATTAAATACAGTTGGAATTGCTTTTCGAATTGGGTTGTGTCGGCAAGCATCAAGTAAATCATCGGCTTGATTATATTGCTTAACACTTGCCAAATATAAAAAATTCATCTAAACAATTAGAGCAGGGTTCAAATTGAATTTCGAATCGTTGTTTTTCTGACCCAACAAAATCTGAAGGAACAATATGAACAAGGTTTGAAGAGGAAGAAATGTCAGGGGATGTTCTAGGGATTTCTAAGGGAGTATTGTTCTTTTGATGCAGGGGCAAACCTAATCTGGAATGGTCAGAAGGTTTGAAGGTTTTAGGTTTGGGATTACTAAAACCTGGAGAAGTTTTTAATAAATCCTTTTTCTTCTCTTCATCAGAAATAGGAAGACCCCAAAACCAGAATGCAGATTTAGGGGGAACATTCTTGCGAACAAACGCTTCCTCCTCAGGAGAGAGCTTCATTACTAAAATGAAGGAGAAGGAGGAAAAGGCAAAGAATGCCCAGGTAAGGGAAATAACTAAGGAGATAGATATTTAAGAATCGAAGAAAACAAAGGAAAAACGAAAAAGGAATATAATATAAATTGGAAGAAGATGCAGTATATACCTGAAAAAAGAACTTCGAGTTAAGCTTCGAGGAATGCAGAAACTCACGGAAAAATACAGCCAAGGGAGCGTATAAGGTGTTAAGGGAATAGGAATGTGGATGAAGATAGGCAAAATGGAGGAAATACTTGTAAATAATGGTAACCGCCAAAATCTCCTTGCGAAACGTTTCAAAAAACGTGGTTTACAAGATATGATCAGACACTCAGGGGCATTAATGATATTTCCCAACTCATACAAGGGGCAAATCAGGAAGACATTACCAATCTCATGATGGAAACGTGATAAGTAGAAACGGCGCATTAAATGTTGAGAAAGATTTGTCGCTAAGGAAAAGGTGAAAAGACAACCCTTCGTCTTTTCAGAACTCCAGAATAAATTAGAAAGCCGAGACTTTTTATCTTGACACACCTCAGTTCCCAAAGGAACTCGGGTGAGACCAATAGATTACGGAAATAAACAGCCCGAATACAGTTAAGAGATCGGACTGTGTTGACACCTATAGATACATGTCTCGGCAGTAGAGCAAGCAACAAATATCTCGACAAAGGATAAATAGAGTCAAACTCGGCTAGAAATAAGCTCGGCATCGGAGAAAAGCGCCTCGTCCCGATTCGAATTGATTATCTCGGCAAGAGATAACCATAATGACCTACGACGGTCTGAAGATTCCGAGTTCAATATAGTTCGGGCCTATCCATTTGATACATCCCAGTCATCCAAAGTGCTAGATAACCGGGCTGTGGGACATCTGTTACGGATAGGCTCATTCAAATATTTAAACTTGACAACCACCAAAAGATAGAAGATAAAACAGAAGATATAATCATAACCAATGTCGTTCATATATTAGATAATCTGAATATCTTTACAAAAGATAATGGGCCTCAACAATATCTATCCAGGATCCAAGTATCATCTTATAAATACAGCTTCATTCATGGTGAAAGGTATACTACAATCCTAACTCTCTCTTTTCCATTCACACTGCACACATAGCACACCACTTGTGTTGTTTTCAGCAGTGATCATCTTCCTGGGGGTGCTTCATCTCCATAGGCATATTCAGAGAGGGAGAGTTTGATCCCATAGCAAATCCCAGCAAACCTTGCTGGGTACATTCTGTTTCTCACGAGCAGAACAACACCAAAATGACAATCAAAATTCAAAAGCCACACTTGCATACCTAGCAAAGCGCCATATGCCAAAATCAAATTCGAAACACAATCATAGGGGAAAATCAATAAATAATCCTCAACTAGCTCTCATAACCTAATGTCCTCTAATTCTAGCCACTAAAAAAAATAAACCTAAAGGCACTGGCTCAAGCTAAATCCATCGTAAGAAGGGTAATTGTTGCCCAAACCTCACTTCATGCGCACGAGGAGATAATGAAAGAAATAACAATCCCACTTAGCCGCATCAATTTTATGGCCTTAATGACACATAATTTATTTCCTATGCAAAATTTGTGAGGTAATAATGAAACACACCTTGAAGGATTGGTTGTTTTGCAAATCTTATGCATGAATTGCATTTTATATTCAAAATTTTGAGATTTGACTAATTATGAATCTAAAGTAAAAGAATCATACAAATAAGTAAGAATTGCGATTAAACTATTATCGAAAAAAATAGAAATATGTGATGAGACATAAATAAAACTTATCTAAACTGATATTATTTTGTGATGAAAAGAAAAAAATATTATGGGACTCATTAATTTTTTTAAAATTATGAAATAGTCACCCGACATAAATATATTTTTACAGTGCATACTTTTCTTTTTATTCTTCTTATTTTTCTCATATTTAAACAATTTAAAATTCTACCAATTCTTCGTTCATTATTTTTCCTATTTTGCTTCTTTCTTTCTACTCAATTTTTTTTTCTCTCCAAGATTCTCATCATCCAAACAAAATATATTATAGTTTATCCAAATCTATTCTCCTTCGTCTAATTTTTTCCCCTCAAAAGTTTTCATCATCCGAACAAAACATAGTGGTTGATCCCCATCTTTTTTATGGATAGGGCGGATGCTGTTTAATTGCAAAAATCCCCAACCTCTTTGGCTTGGCTAACAAAACGACGTTTTGAGTAACGCGGCAGCGCGTGCCGGGAGTGTCGTTTAATCGCTGGCCAAACATTTTCCTTTTTCATTTCATCACTGAGCCACCCGCTGAGTCCCTAAACTGCAGTGAAATGGTCCTTCTTCACCTCCCAAGGTTCCCTCTTTACCTCGTTACCTTATCTCCCTCCCTCCCTCTCCGAGCCTACTCCAAAACCACCCTCTTACGCCCACCCAAATCCACCCTCACCGCCTCAGAACCCGTAACCATTAACCCTTCCCCAACAGAGCTATCCCTCGAGAAGCTCTTCGTTCCGCCGGAGACCACCGTGTCCCTCGAAAGTTCCAGAGTCTTGAACGGTTCCAACATTCTGTTGAGTAACTACGCCAACGACGCTCAGGTATTGCAGGCCGAGTTTGTGAAAAGCAGTGTGAAGACCGAGGACTGTCCCTCCGATGGACTTCCTGAGTTCGCTCTCGTTGGCCGCTCCAACGTCGGAAAATCCTCGCTCCTCAACTCCCTCGTGCGCCGCAAGAAGCTTGCCTTAACTTCGAAGAAACCTGGTTAGCCATTATTAGAACGATTCCTTTTTAAATTGTCGTTTTCTGTGCCGTGCAAAGAAAAGACGTGTTCTCAATGTTAGGCATGTGGTGATTTCCTCTGTGTTGAAGCTTGAAAGGTTAAACTTGAATGCGACTTATTTGAAAATAACGTGTTAGATTTAAGATTTACGTGTGTATTTAGGCATTTGAACTCTCTCTATGAGGAGGTAGGACTTAGGAGAGAGGATTTGTGACTCTAGATTAGGGTTAGGGTATTTTTGGAGGGATAGAGTTTTAGATATAGGTGGTTTGAAATTGAATGTAGACAAATATAAGGAAATTTTGTAGGGATTAGGTGATGTTGTATAAAGAATAAAGTAATGGCTAATATTGGTTATTAAGCTGCTGGACATAGTATATAGCATTAGTACATTCACGTGTTAAGACAAGGGATTTTTAATTTATTGGTAATTCACATTATTCTTTCTTCTATGCATTGCCATTTATTGACAGTATTAAATTGTCCGTTTTCAAATTTTTGCAGGCAAAACGCAATGTATAAACCATTTTCGGATTAATAATAGCTGGTACCTGGTTGATTTGCCTGGATATGGGTATGACTTGCTACCATATATATTCCTTCTATACTCTCACATGTTAGGCCTTTACTAGGTCTTAAAGATTGGAAATATTGACTAATATATTTGATACCAATGCACTAGTATGCTGTTGCAAATGTTGTTGATGAAGTTTGAGTGTTAGACTTCAGAGCAGTAGGATTCCATTGTGTTTTTACTTCTCTTAGGTTGACTGATTAAATATTCAAGGTTGCAAATAATTTCATATGTTGATTTGTTGTCTTATGTTTTTTTTTTTTTCTGTGTTACATCATCCACATGAGTTCTTGAAATGCTAAAGTTCTGTTTTTAACATTTCTTTTGCCTTTAGGCCAGATTTTTATTTTTTAAATGCTAGTTTATACTGTTTTTTTAGGATAACTATTGATGAATAATTTGATCTTGTTCACCACCATTCTTAAGCCAATGCCATTTATTTGCCATTATGTTCTTTTCATTAGGTATGCATCTGCACCGCATGAACTTAGGATGGATTGGGAAAAATTCACCAAAGACTATTTCCTTAACCGCTCAACGTTAGTTTCAGTGTTCCTTCTAATAGATGCTAGCATTCCTGCTAAACAAATTGATCTTGACTATGCCGGTTGGTTGGGTCAGAATCAGGTAATGTGTCAAATTTTCTTCATTAGCAGAATTAAGTTATATGCTTTATGTTTACTTACCATCAATCCTGCATATGCTACCTGATCTGATGGTTATGGCATACCTTGTGTGGAAGTTTGGCTCACTTTTGTTTTCCTACCTTTTTTCTGTGTAGTTGCAGCCAAAACTACATATTTCCTAGTAGAACTCCTTATAGATAATAATTAACTGGCATATTGGTGTTACTGTCACTTCATCTTTGTGTCAAGTAGGTAATGTGCATGTGAGAATTATGATAGCATGATATCAAATATTTCATTTCAGTTATGGAAACTGGAATCACTGAGATGTTATAGTTAGATAATTGATAATATCTACAAGGGGTTGACTTTGCTCAGCTAGTACTCGGTTATCTATATGGAGGACAAATAAGAATACAGTTACAACTTAAATTAGTTATTACAATTTAAATGTTGTCAAGAACTGAGGTTATTATAGACTTTGAAGAATATGTGATGTAAATATTATCTGGAAGAGCCCACTCCTGCCAAGCTGTCAAGAGCAGGGTCTTTATTTAAGAGGAATGCTAACAATACACACTCTAATATATATATTTTATTTTATTTTATTTTTTTCAACACATTCTTTACTATTGGGTGAAATTCATGTGGGACCCATTAAATTAGAAGGGGGTGGGGGCACATTTTATAATGATTCCTACTTGAATTTTACCTAATAATAAAAGAGCGTGCTGCTAACATTTTCCCCTCAATCCAAATAGGAGTTCTATGTCTTGCATTACACTCTTGTGTTAGTCGTGTGTTGAATAGAATAGCGGCAGTAGCCCATTTACACCAAGATGGACAACCAAGCTATAGTATCACTTGATGTATAGGAGAGTCCTCTCCTAAAGGTCAGGTAATTAAGCAGGGAAAACCTCTAGCCCCTACTTCTAATGGGAGCATCATAAAGTAGTTCTAGTTCATGTCTCACACCCAGCCATATGGGACTTGTGCTGCTGCGTTAACAGAAGAGAGTTAATAATTTCTTTCAGTAACAAAAGTGGGTTTTTTAATATAATTTTTCTTTCAGATCCCAATGACATTAATCTTCACCAAATGTGACAAGCGGAAAAAGAAAAAGAATGGAGGCAAAAGACCAGAAGAAAATGTTAATGATTTTCAGGATTTGATTCGAGGTTTCTTCCAATCAGTGCCTCCATGGATCATGACCAGTAGCGTTACCAATCAGGGTCGTGATGAGATACTCCTCCATATGGCCCAGCTACGGAACTACTGGCTCAAGCACTAGTTCTGAGAAACATGATATCGTTAGAGCAGGTATGTCAATCTTGAATCCTCTAGTGATTATATAGATTTGAGTTGCTTTATGTTTTCCCTCATAGCGCCAACTAGTGGGAGACTCTATCTAGCTGATGATTTAAGTTCTAAATTCATTTAATATATCTTGTTTTACAGTAATAGAGAAACAGCTTTAAATTAATTAACATTTTATATCGTGTCAAAAATAAAATGACATGCTTTTTATGTCCACAAAAACAGATATTTTATTTAATATTTATCATCGTAGATACGCGTTTCCAGATAGACTTGCTTGATTACCAGCTAATATGGGTTATCAATTTATCTATTTTCCTGGTGTGCCTTCTCTGTATTGCCCAAGTACCTACAGGGCCTAAAGCTAGTGACATGAAAGCTGGATAAAGAAAACTATTTAGAACAAAGCTTTCTACTCCCAGCCCTGTTGTTCTAATGAAGTTTGTTTTGGATTTTCACAAATGGTTATTATCACCTGTAAATTAGTAATGATATTTTCATTCAAATAATTGGATACTTCCAAAGTACTATTGTCGTTGATTTTAAAGAACTTATATGTGAGATTTTTGCCTCTCCCCCGAAGTATCACTTCATGGAAAACCATCACTTTACATGAGCGTTCATAACGCCCTTACTTTTAGCAGGCCACTGCACATTCATTTTTTTTTGCGGCTGGAGATGAGCTGAAGAATCAAAATACATGCAAGGATGCAGCAGGAAAATAGCTCCCATGTAAAAACTTGTAACATTTTCCTCTTTATACGATAGTGAGAAGAATGAGATATCAGATAGTTGTATCATTTTTCAATTTCCATTCTTTATCAAATCTATCAATTATCCTTTATGCTCTCGCTGTTTATATTTCCCTGACATAAAACTAAATGCATAACTATTAACCAAATGACTCGAGCATGCTGAACAGCGATGACACTGTAAGTGTACTAGGCTCGTTAAAGGATACACGTTACTTGTGCGCAGTGTAACATGTAATTGCCTCTGGTGATGGAATTGTTGGTGCACTTCACTAGGTTCCAACCAACCTATTGCAATATCTCTTCGTAGATGTATTTATAGACAGCGAGGTGAAAATATCTATTTAAGTGGAGTGAATTTCTATTTTAGTCCTTAATATTGTAAGTATACATCATTTTAATAATTGATTTTTACAAAACCTTTTGTTTACTCCTTGTTTTTGTTAAAAAAATGTTATTAATTATTTTCGTTGCATTTTTCATTGATGTTATAGATTGAAGTAAATGTTTGGTGAAGTTTAGAAAATGTTAAGGATTAAATAAACATTTTATAAAATTAAACGGATTAACGTTCAGGACTAAAGTGGAGTTTCTTCTACTTAAGTAACATACCATAATCGTTGCTGAATCCCGATGTTTGTAGTTTTAGATATTAGATATGAGCTAAGGTAAAGGTTGGAGCCATGTTATTGGGCGGGCATGGTTTAAAATTTTTATCAGGTGGTTCTGTACATATGCATGTCAAATAAACCCACTTAGCTTTAATTACTTCAAAAAAAAAAAATTGAACTCAAATATAATTTATTTACTTTTGCAAATTATTTTTTGAATTTTCTTTTCTCTGCTAATTTTAAACGAATGACATTTTAACTTTTTTAAATTGATTATATAATTTTATTTAATTAAAAATATTCATACACTTTATAGAATGCCTATTTATTACTAAACAAATAATAGATTATTTTAACATTTTATTATAAAAATGTAATTTATATACACAATCAATATAAAATACATATTTTTATTCATTAATATGATAAGACATTAAGATACATCTTTATTACATATCTACATAAACATATTTTATACAAACAAATACACATAACCAATTATCTTTTTTATTTTCTTGGGACTTGTTGGTAGCATCAGTCTCAGACTCTCAATGTCTCAGTGCATATATGAATATACGAAATTACCTAAGTATCCAAGAACACAAAAAAAAAGAAGTTAAAACCCTGAACGCACTACCTTAACCCTCTTGGCATCCCGCTAGCTAGAGACCGGAGAGAATCCAGCGAAGAAAACTTCACTGCCGCCAGTAACGCGGCCCCAAATTGCATTGGATCACGCACCATTTTTTTCCTGCTGAGGTATGTAAGTTAAACAGATTATCAGAACTTCTGATTTTTTTCTTTCCAACAATTCTTATTTTTCTAATGATTTGATTAGATTTAATGGACATTCCGTTTCGTCTCCTCAAACTCACAACTACAATTCTTTTGACGCATAGAGAGAGAGAGAGAGAGAGAGAGAGAGAGAGAGAGAGAGAAGCGTTAATCTGAATGGGTTACATCCACCATGGAAGAACCGGTCTCAGGCACATACTCGGATTCAGAACCGCCACTGGCGTGGTCACAAACTCCGCCAGATCGCAATCGCGCGCTGCATTCCCCTTCCATTCCCCTATCCTCGGCAACGTGCTTTTTTTTCTCCACAGGCGATAAATATCTCAATGAAATTACCGCGGAGGTGGAGCGCGACAGGCGCAGGGAGCGAAACGAGCGTTTGCGCCTCGGCCTCGACACCGCCGACATCGACACGGAGTCGGAGCAGGACTACATGGGCGTGGGGCCCCTCATTGCGAAGCTCGAGAAGGAGATGCTCAAGGAATCCCGCGAGCTGAACCGCTATGAGGAGCCCACCGACTCTGACGATGACTCCGACGAGGAAACCAAGGACGAGGCGGACAAGAAGATGAGTGACTTCGAGAAGAAAAGAGGCAAGCACACGGACCTGCTCAAGAACTTCATCGAAGCCGAAACCCTAGATGACGCTTTTAAGTGCATGGCCAAAATAGACAACTTCGAAAATAAGTATTTCCGCCTCCGGTCCGAGTATAGGGTTATCGGCGAGCTCATGAATCGGCTTAAAGTCGCGACGGAGCTGAAGGACAAGTTTGTTTTGCAGAACAAGCTTAATAGGGCGTTGAGGTTGGTGCAGTGGAAGGAGGCTTATGATCCTGATAACCCTGCGAATTATGGTGTGATTCAGCGTGAGCAGCCTACGGCGGATGCAAAGGAAGAGGCTGAGTTCGAGAAGGAGAAGCAGAAGCAGATTGAGGAGGGAGATAATGCTGATGCTGATGATGATGATGAGCAGGAGTTTGATGACATGAAGGAGAAGGATAATGTACTGATGGCCAAACTTGAGGCTATTGATAGGAAGCTCGAGGAGAAGTTGGCAGAGCTCAAGTATACGTTTGGGAGGAAGGGGAAGGCGCTCGAGGAAGAGATCAAGGATCTTGCTGAGGAGAGAAATGAATTGACTGAGCAGAAGAGAAAGCCTCTTTACCGGAAGGTAGTTTCGTAATTGCACAATTCTCTGATTTTTGGCGTGTTTGGAAACCTGTTGAGAAGTAAGAAATCATGTCTGGGATGTGGAAGAGCTATAACTGTTTGTTTAAAAATAAATGTGAAAAATCATACCTGAGATGTGGAACAAACAAACTGTTTGTCTTGGCATTTTGGAGTGCATCCTTTTTTACCTTGTTATGTACCATAATCAATTGCTCATCTTCTTTTGTGTCAAGTGTTCTCTAAAGTGAGCAAGCAAAGAGTGGATAAGTTCTTGAATTTTAGTAGGTTAAGATCACAATGCACCAAGGGTGAATTGAATACACTCTTACTGGCTCATTTTACTGATGAATTCACTTGATAGGAGCTTGCTCTTTTATATACGTTTGACCACTGCAAAACTTTTATCATTGCCTTTTGTTTTACTTATTAGCCTAGTGATTCTTTTAATTGTACTCCTTATAGAAAGAAAAAATCATTATCTTTATGCATATCAGTTAGAAATACGAAACAATGAATTACATGGAGTGTTAATTGATAGTGAAATGAACTGATATTCCTGACAATCTGATAGAGTGAGGAGCTTCTGAGTTTGAGAATTCCTAATATTAATATTCAACAATTAAAAAAGAAAAAATAAGCAAGTTGTTAAGGAACTCCTAAAAATAGAAATTATATAATTTCAACTGGTTAGTTTTTATCTATTTTATTCCCTTTTCTCCTGCTTAATAATATATCAATTGTCCTGTTTCTTTACTAATTTTATGAAGTGAAAGGTCTACCTGTGTAGGTGAGGAACATTATGCATTCATAGCAAGGCAACTGCTTGTTTAAATTTACTGACTTGTCTTTTCCTCCAAATCTTATTGGTTTTGATTTCAATTTATATATATTTAGAGATGCCTTCTTTGGTTGTTCATGAAATTTTCTTTTTCTTTTATCAAGCACAAAATAATAATTTGATGTTTTTCAAAGATATTGCATTCTTGTAGTTTGATCTTTTTTTTGAAGTTCTAATTGATTCTTATTATGTGCACTTTCATTGCCCTTCTTGTTTAAATAAACTTTGTTATTTCTCCCATATTCTTATTTTACTTTTAATGAAGCTGAATTATCAGTTATGATTTTGGTTTTTGTATATGTTACCAGGGTTTTGATACAAGATTGATAGACATGAACCGAACTTGTAAAGTCACAAAGGTATTTTATAAATCTGTGCTTCCTGCTGTGCTTTCCCTATTGTCTTTTTTATGTTCTTAGTTTCGTTTGAATCTCTTGATCTAGGGAGGACAAGTTGTGAAGTATACTGCTATGGTAGCTTGTGGCAACTATAATGGTGTTATTGGTTTTGCGAAAGCCAAAGGCCCTGCAGTCCCAGTTGCCCTTCAAAAGGTATTCACAACATATTATTAGGTCTTTCAAGTTCTCCTTAAAGTGGTTTGTCTGTGGTCTGTTTCCAATTGTTCTGTTTTCAATGTAGAAAAGTTTCATGAGTTCATTACCCAACATAGATATTTAGAGATAGATTTGCTTTTGTTTCAATTACTAGTAATAGTTTCAAGCTGATTGAAGTTTTGATTTATGTCACAAATCTTTTGTGATTTTTTATGGCAGTTATACTGCCCAGGGGCTTTGTCTTTGGCCAACATTCTGATGTTGAATCGACATAGGTTCTGGATAATCCTTGAGATATTTTAGTCATAACTCATAATTAGTAGGAGAAGCTGGGATTGATGACTGTGACTTCTGTTCTGTTATTAGAAATATTTGATAGAAAACATCTGCGTAATGATTCCACAAACCTTACATGTCTTATTCAGCATGCACAAATTTCTTTCAAATTTTCTGTGTTTCAACAAGCTTGATAATAATTTCATTAACATATCTGGTTTGATGATCATAAAGTATCCAAATAATTTCCATTATTTCATTATATACTGATGATAATGAGTTGCATAAAGTGCATTAACTGATTTTACATCTTTCTAATCTAACGGAAAATCAGATATTGGTCAGTTGTTATTGTAGATTCTCTATTAACTGTGATACTATGTTTTTATTGGTCACTACTCACCAAGTGCATTTACTTTACCGGGCTATAATCTGAAATCCAATTTTGAATGTTTTAAATTTTGTATTGACATTGTGTTATTGAGTATGCCTTTAAAACATTGCTAAAACAATACGTATCGGTATAAAAGTATATTTATTTTATCTCGAAGTAAAAAAAACTTATGTTATGTGCGTTATGTTTAATGCAGTTTAATATTTTATCATTTTATTATTTTGATAACAACATAGCATATTGAATTAGTAGTTGATTTGACTACAATCAGGCGTATGAGAAATGCTTCCAGAATTTGCATTATGTAGAGCGACATGAGGAGCACACAATTGCACATGCAGTACAAACGTCTTATAAAAAGACCAAGGTAGTCAAATTCTTATCCTTCTTCTAGTAGTAGTACTCCCATTTATCCCATGAAAGTTCAACTTCTGTTAGAAAAATTGAAATGTTTTGTTTTAATTGTCTTCGACAAGTAATGACTGAGTTTATCCTGCCTCTATTCATCTGGTATATTATATTATATATTATATAGATTTCATGCCTTCTGCATTATTCCATAGGTTTATCTCTGGCCTGCTCCTACTACAACTGGCATGAAAGCCGGCAGATCAGTTGAAGCCATACTTCATTTAGCTGGTTTAAAGAATGTCAAATCGAAGGTAACTGATGCCTAGAAAAATTGAGCATGGTCTAGTAATTTTAGTGCTAGATCTAATTTTTATTGTCTTAATAGGTCATTGGTTCCAGAAATCCTCATAATACAGTTAAGGCTGTCTTCAAAGCGCTAAATGCGGTTAGTAACTTATCTTGCAACGTTTCAAACTTGCATGCAAGTATTTCAAACAACTTTTCCCTGTGATATCTCATGTGGCATTTCTTGTTTGTTCCAGATTGAAACGCCAAGGGATGTCCAAGAGAAGTTTGGCAGGACAGTGGTTGAGAAGTATCTGTTGTGATGGACATGGCAATGTGGTGAGTTCAGTTGCCTTTGGCGGTTGTCTTCCGTTGAATCTCTTAATTTGTACTTTTTATTCACGTGCATTTACCAAGAATTGGAAGAGAGTTTCCCGAATGCATTACTTGTGAACATTAGCTATGGAATTTTGGCTGTAACTTTTTGTTCATAAACACAAGGAACAATAGTTTAGGTTAATGTTTGTTTTTCCTCGCTTTTAATGAGGCATTTTACCCACACCCCTTTTAGCCGGATACAATTTACATTTACAATCTCACACTCAAGCCTTGAAAAGGATAGTCAAAAGTGTGAGCACACAACTCAATGAATGATGTTTTGCAACATAAGTGTTCCTTTGTCTACAGAGATATATAGATTGGAAACTTGGTTGAGTAGAAGTTGCAGATGATGTATTAGCGGTTGCCTTTGGCTTTCTGCCTTGAAAATACACCCCTTTCATCTTTTGCAGTTCAAAAAAGGAATATAAAGAAACTTTCTGAGCTCAAGGAATAAAAAGAATTATTTTGTTCATTCTTTTATTTAAAAATATTATTTATTATATTTTATGTTAATAAATTTCATATTAAATAAGTTAAAATGAATCAGAATTGAACTTTATTAAATTAATTTCATAATGAAACCATGCTGAGGAGTGGGGAATATTTAGTGGTATTCTATGGACATAGATTTTTCAACCATTATGTTTGCAGAGATCATGGCACTTTACCATGGTCTTGTGCCGTGCTGTGCTGTGCTGTGCTGTGCTGGAATGAAGGATACAATAGAGTCGTTTGTTTCTCATATTCGAAGCTAGTTGTGGAGGTTGTTCAGCAGGAAGTTCAACCCCACCATGGACATAGCAATGATATTTCAAGAATTAAAAATATCCTTGCTAGTTTCTAGAGAATGGAAATGTGAGGTTAGGAATACAGTCCGTGAAGGCAATAAATGTGCTGATATACTTGCGAAACGCGAGCCTCAGGAGTAGGCTCTTCAAGAGCCTAGTTTTGTTTTTGTTTCTGCCTTTTCTTTTCCTTTTCTCTTTGTCACAAAAAAATAGCGTTTCTCTTCATTCTTTATCAATGGTGAAATCTCCTATTATTTCAAATATTGTTATTTTGACAAATTTCAAACAATAAGGAAATATTCGATATTATTTTATTTTCTATAGCTTTTAGGGTAAAAAGCACTATCATATTGAATTATTTTAACTGTATTTTTCACACTCATCAAATTGATTTGATAAAATCCATTGCAACTTTTCCTTTTAATCTAATTTAGTAATTTACTTTAAGAGAGTTAAACTTGATTTTGTTATAAATTAATTCCAGAAAGACAAATGTTATAATAGAAAAAATGTTTGTCAGACTTTCTATTTTCATTAAAAGTTTTTGTCTTTTACTCTAGTCTTGCTCTTTTAACTGTGATTTTTCAATGCGATTATTTATTTTTTTCAACCACAGGCTTCCTTGTAAAGGCTTATTTGGGTTAGCATAATGGATCTTCTTATATTGTTGGTGGATGTGGAGTAGTAGGAAAAAAAATGAAATATCTTAGGATCATTTGCGTATAAAAAAATATAAATAATAATAATAATAATAATAATAATAATAATAATAATAATAATAATTATATAGATTACGGTGATCTTTTTCGGTTAGTATTATGCCATATTTAAACTAATTCAAACTTAACATGATCGTATATTATATTTTAAATTTATAAATATTTTAACAATTAATGATAAATGATAATATATATTACCTCTTGCATGATATGTTGATAAATTTATTTCAAAACTTACATTCGAATTGTCCATTAATTTCGTGAGATTTTGGAGTAAATACAAATTTATGCATTTTTGTTATTCTGGTCCTGCTCAACAATTAATTTCATATATAAAAATGCAAATTAAAAATATCTGCGGGGATAGCTCAGTTGGGAGAGCGTCAGACTGAAGATCTGAAGGTCGCGTGTTCGATCCACGCTCACCGCATTTTTCAGTTATTCTTTTCTCTTTTAGTTTTTGTTCCTCCTTCTGTCAAACTAAAGGGCTACTACAGTAATCATTGGAAAAGGAGAAGAAATCATGCAGGTGCAAGTCTCGTGTTGGCATCTTGCAACAGAGTCACAGATGGTACGAAAAGCGTGAATGATTTTTCTTTAGTGTCTCTTGACATAGATCTTGTTAGATTCATAAGCAACAGAGTCAGATATGGTACTAAAAGTAAAAAAAAAAAACTGATACATATTTGCGTATAGATTCAGTGTCGGGTGGAACTGGAGACAGCCAGCAATAGCTAGAAAGCTTATCATCATAATAATTAAGCACAACTTGTGTGTAACTCTGTGTGTAGTGTGTAACCCTTTTTCTTTTTCGCGTGTTTGTCCTCATCCCAAAAGCTTACAATGAGTGTTCCCTGTTTTTACATCACTTGTTTAATTATACTTTATCTCACACTATTACGCTCACATTATTTGATAACTACTACTTTGGTTGCTGTACTCTCGTTGAAAAACTCATCCCTGGGATAATTGTAAGGAGAAAAAGGTGAAACAAGAAAACAAACGTGTGCATGTTCCAGAAGAAGTTTTCTAGTAAAAGGGAGATACACACAAAGGATTTGTTTGGTAGAGATGAAATGAAGAGGAAATATGAAAGAGGAGATGGAATGGAATATATAAGAAATAGTGAATGTTTGATAAAAGAGAAAAATAAAAAAGTGTGGATCAAATATTTTTTCTATTTCTCTTAAAAAAAAGAAATAAATAGTGATTATCTTCCTTATTTTTTTTCCATTTCTCTTTTTATTTTTATTTTCTATTTCTCTTAAATTAAATATTGATATTTTTTACTCTATTTCTTACTTATTTTTATTAAGTCTATTTCATTTTTCTCTGTTCTTATAATCCTATATTTCACTTATTTCTTTCCATTGTATCCAACATCTCAAAAAAAAAAAAAGCTCAGTGTGTAACATTTTTTTATCCTTTAACCTTTTTTGTTTGAAAATTTTGAAGTACTAACGATGATCAATACTATAAAACGACGACTCCCAAACGATGGTATTGCATAGGAGAGTATAACTTGTGGGTGATTATGAACATAGATTTGTTTGCTCTTCTATTTTTCCCCCCACTTTATTCTCTTCCTATCTTTTTCTGGAATCCCGTAACTTTTGGGGGCTCATTGCGAAGGATTGTGGTCATAATAATCTGGTGCTTTGACAGCCTTGTGCTTGTAGTAGCCCTAATACACTATAGGGAAGGTTCCCCATTGAAATGGAGTGTTAAACTGTTACCATGAGATTATGTTTTGGGATTTATGTTTTCTAGATCAACATGTTGGTTTAAATTGGTTATATGAATCAAAGTATTTAGCCCAGAATAATATTTGTAAGGAGGTATATAACAAGGTATATTAAGCTAATCACTATTTAACTTTATAATGATTTCTACTTTATTTTTCAGAAACGTTTTATTCATTACTGGGTGACATGGTTTGAACTAATTTTTTCAGCTAGTCAATTTAATGGGTTAAGTGCTGACTGACTTGTCCGTATACAGTAGGCAAGTGGCATGGTTGGCATGCGAAAGCCACCCTTTTGGCATCTCTAATTTGAGTTCAAATTGGCTAACATGGTTTGTATTAATTGTATCCAATAAAAATATTACAATTCCGCTTCTTCTAAAACCAATTTTTTCCATCACAAAATATAAGTGAAAAGCCACTTACTATTATAATGAGATTGACACTAATGATTAAAGATTCATAATAATTTTTAACCTTTTCATATATGTGACGTTACATTTATGATTTGGTTGACAACCCCATCTAGAAGAGATTTCCTATTAATAATTCCAACATGTCATTAACATTTTGTCAAGTAATACAGGGAATGTCTTTCAATTCTATCATTTTATTTAGAAAAAAAAGCATCCATTTTTGTAAATATCACCGGAAGTTTAAGGGGAAAAATTGAGGCACTTAATTAATTTTGGCCAAGTAGGAAATTTAAATTTTCATAAGTCAATTTCTGAAATTAAAATAATGTATAAGGTTATCTTGGAAACTTGTATAAAAGGTGATTTTCCTTCACAAACATTCCAAGAAAAACCAATCATTTGATCCAACCCTAATGATAGATTTGGACTATTGATAGATGACCTTTTCGTTGACTAGTAATTATATTGCTTACCGTCTGACTTGATGCTGACTGTTTCCGATCACCATTCTTTCTCCATGCCTTCTCTCTAGTCTATACATACATTAACGTATGTACCACCAAATCACCAATTAAATTTTAAAGAACAAAATAAAGTGTATGTTTGTTTTACAGTATATTTAGTTTACCGAAGGAAAGGAGAGATGAAGGAAAAGAAAGAGAAATTCCTTTTTATAAAGTTGATTTAAGAGAAGCCAAAGAAAGAGAAGATAGAGAAGGTAAATATCGTTGTGTAGGGAAGGGATCGAAAATAGGATAATGTGTTATTATATTCTTATAAATAATAATGAAAGATAAGAGAGATAAAATCATTTTTATAAATAAATTTAAAAATTATAAATTACTTTATTCTCCCCTAAATAGGAGATTTTTTAATTCATTTATTTCTTTCCTTCTAAAATTTTAAATCAAATTATAAATAAGGTTAAAAAAATCCTCCTCTTCTCTCTTCTAATCAAATATATCGAAAACTGAACATAATTAATTCCATAAAATTCATTTTATATTATTCAATGTAATTGAAAATTATAATTAACTTAATTTTAATCATGAATCTTTCTATAAAATGTGCGTCCGTGAGAGAGAGAAATTGGTTTTAATATGGAAGCCTGGGCTATAAAAACAGGAGAAAATTAGTTCCTACCTTCCTTATTAGAATAAAGAATATAATGGTCCATAGAGCGAAATCCGCTACAAGACGTATTCATCAAAACTGTTAGGATAATCAATAATTTGGAGTTTTGGACCACAGACAATTAAGTCCTTTTAACCCTTCAAACTACAATGGTCCTGAATCCTGATTACTCATTTTAGCTTCCATGTGCACCATGTGTACGTACATTTTGAATTGCGCTATCAGCTTGTGGATGCAATACTATACACCATAGCAGGACCACCTTAGTTGAGTCATGAGTGGCTTTTCCTAAGTGCATAACTCTGAGTTGCAATTTTTGTTAAAAAAAAATTGTTTCAAGCTGGCTGATAGGGCCTAATCTCCCATTTTGCACTATGATTGAAACCTGAAGTAGATTTCCAACACATAAACATCCACATCCACAGGACCCTTATATCATTTTAATTATATATAATGAAAATTTATTTCCCAAGTGGATATCTATTAAAGGATCTTCGATCTTTATTAATTTTAATTCACGGGCTGAGTACGTATAACATTATGCATATATATTTAAGTATAGAGCCTTAGATGAATATTGTTCTTGTAGTAGCATGGAGATCGAAGACAAGGACTATGACAAATGGGTAAGGTACGTATAAATTCTGCAACTCCTCTATGTCAATTGTTGATTTGGTTTCTGCTATTTAATTATTGCAGAGATATTAAAGCCCAAGTTTTGACTACCTTATAACTAATTAAGTTTGTTTGTGAAATAGATGTTTGATAAATGAAGCTGGTATATATAATTTCTCACGCTTGACTTGAAATAGTGTTTAAATTAATTGCTATTACTATTTTATCATTTGTATCTTTAATTCTTTAATTAAATTCTTGATTTGTCATTTCTTTTACTAGTGTTGTTTATTTTAATTATTAAACTATTTGCACTATATTTTTAATAAAACATTTGATCCTTAAATAAAAAACCATGAAAGTTTGAAATTAACTAAAACAATCAAAATTATAATTCCCAATTTTTTTCTTACTAAGTAATAAAAAAATATATATTAAAAATCATAAAAACATGTCTATTTTAGTATTACTAGTTTATATTCACCAACCAATTCAAGAGTTGATTTTAAACACTTCTAACTAAATCAATATATATATAAACTTAATAACTTTTAGCTTTCAATTAAATATTAGTTTTCAACTAGTTTATCAGTTACTTTTTGCCAAACATATATAATTTGTTGGACAAAACATTAATATTACACTTAATTATGGAAATTTAAAAGGTATATATTTTCAAACTTAAATGTTTAATGAAATTTGAAAGTAAAATATAACTTGAGGCTGATCCTAACTTACAATTAAAATTTAATGAGTCTAAAGCCTTTTTGGAAGTTAAATCAACCACCATTAGAAAGAAGAGACAAGAGACAAATCAACTCGCATACTCACCTGACAATCACCATAAAATCACAACCAAATATTCATTCATGTTGAATTGTGCATAAATTTGATCAGAAGGTTCAAAACATGTGATGATCAAAACATGTGCTGGCAACAACATCTCTGTTCTGGGTGTTTTTCTATCGTCTTGTTTCTAATGGATTTTCTCCCAATAATATATATATATATATATATATATATATATATATATATATATATGATCTTATATTATACAATATCTCTTATTTTTTTGTTCGTTATTTATATGATATTATTAATGGTTAAATGAAGATTCAATTCGAATGGGAAGATAGATGTCGTGTAAGAAATAAATGATAAGGGGGGGGGTGTTGGAATGGGAAAGGACAGGTGATGAGATTTAAAGATGGGCCCAAATGTAGATGGCTCAATGATTTTTTAGGCAACATGTCAATTGGTATTTGGTAATCTCTCTTTTTCTGTTTTTTTTTATTTCTTTTTTTGGGTGAATCTCACGTTCTGTTTGTTTTGATTAAATATAAATATGCTGCATAAGACGAAAGCTCTTCGACGTACGTCTGCATCTGTCACACAACAACTATGCAATTTTTTCAAGAAATAAAAATCCTAACTTAACACCCATGTAATATCATATAATACATCAGAAGTATATGCATTGTCAAATTCACGGACATTCTTCTACATGATTAGTACACATCATATATATATATACCCGTTGCCCACTTCACAGTGTATGCATGCATGCAACAATGCATGCAACAATGCATGAAAGGTCAGAACTGATACACTTTTTCCCCCTTTGGTTAACAAAAATGACAATGATATAAATACTGCAATTTTATTGTTTGTATGAAATTTAACTTAGTCAGTATTCGGTAGACGAAAACTTTTTTCATATACGGAAAAAATGATTTCTGAAAATTATGAATTTTAAGAATCATGATTTTTTGGTGGAGAAATATTAAAAATTATGTTTTTTAGATAAGTTAAAATTTGTTTAATTAGTCATATCTATACATGTTTCTTGAAAATCAAAGAATTTGATGTTTGGTTTTAAATTTTAAGAAAACTCTTCTTAATATATATACTGTAAGTGTTTTTTAGGAAAAATATCGTATTAATTAGAAAAATAACTTCATTACATACTCATCTGTAAAAAATTCAATGTGCTCATTTTCGTATTTTTTTATTTATTATGAGAATTTTTGGCTATGTTTAACAAAAGTAATTAAAATGATAATTTGTAACTAAGAGTAATTAAGTTTGTTATTGAATTAAAAAGTTTGATAAAATTATTTGTCAAAATAATTAATTAATAAATGTAAAATTATAGAATATTTATGTGATATTTTATATAAATTTTAAATTATATGCATCAGTATAATGGTTAAAATTATGTAATAGAATAAAATAATGTGACGCAGTGGTTAAAAAAACAGTATGATATAAAACATATTTAAAAAAAGAAACATACCATCTATCAATATAAACATCTTGAAATATAATTCTAAAATAATAAAATGAATATTGTAAATAGTATAATAGTTAAAATAAATAGTAAAATATAATAAAATATAGTTAAAGAAACCTAGTATCTATAATTATGAGTATAATATGTATTAAAAGGGTGATAATAATTTAATTTCATAATTTTCCTGAATTTTAAAAGATTATATTTTAACACAATAATTTATTTTCGTAATTTTCCTGAATTTTAAAGGACTATATTTGTTGACATAATAATTTTTTAAAAATAATTTCTCTTAATTATAATTTTCCTGAATTATAAACGTTAGTCTTAGCTTCGGAAATCTATTATGAGTCTAACTCAGTTAAAGAAGATGCAACATTTATATTTCAAGATAAAAACAACCAAAATTTCAGCTTAACCTAGACTGGATAGAGGTTAAATTTTAATATTTTATCCATATTATTACTGGAACATGAACCCTGTTTTACCCCATCATAATTAAATGCCCCCACATGAATTTGACATATATTGAAGAACTTCATGTATGAATATTTTCCTTGATTTTTGTTTTTTCTTTTCCAGTTCGTTTGGGATTCTTTAATTAACTTTGAGAAGATATTTTGATCGCAAAACTGAATTAGATTCGTGAAGTCAGCATTTGACTCCACAAATCAGCTATAAAAAAAATCAGCTAGATTTTTATTTTGGTGACTAATCACATGGAGTTTAGGATCAAATAAAAAAAAACAAAAGGCAATTTTTACCGTGCTACATTTTTTTTTTCTTGAGGGTGCTACAGTTTATGTTGATACATTACGCTGAAAAAACAGTATACGCAAGTTTAACTCCACAAAAGTGAAAATTTATATTTTTAAAAATCTATATGTATAATAAATTATGAAATTATTAAAATATCAAATCTTTAACTGATTGATGAAATTAATAGATTAATAGTTATTCACTTAAGAAAATGATTAATAGTAGTTAGTTAAAAATAAAAGTTAAAGTTACTCAAAAAATCTTTTCAGCTTATGAAAATTAAGATAAACATGACAAATTCAAGATATACAAATACCATCTCAAAGAATGTATTGCTTATATTATTCAAAAAATTAATTTATAACAACCATTTTACTAGTCTAATACCACCTTATGAATCATTTTTTAATTAGCAACTAACATTTGTCGATAATTTTTTTTAAGAATTTTAATTTTTTTATACTAATTTTCTTACATTTTGTATATCATTCTTCTTGTTTTCACGACCCCATCCATCACAATTCTCATGTTCTTTTTTTTCTTTTTTCTTTTCAGATTTGGGCTTTTGAAAATGAGAAAGAAGAAAATATTTACTATCGATTTAAAGTTAATTAAGATTAGGAAATAATTTAATTCTAATTAATTAATAATAAATATATTTTCATTTCATGGTTGCTAATTACTACAAGATTTCACACAAACAAAGTATGAAAAGCGGTATTTATATTTTATTGATTGAAAATAAATAATAATAAAACAATTCAATACCTTTAATTTTTATGTGATTTCATGCATATATTTTCTATCAAAATGTAATTTCCGTTATATACTTTTGTAATTTATACATTTGTTCACTTTAAAAGAACTAAAATCCTTTCTCTTACCTATTTCACCTCAGTGGTGAGTTGGTAAGTGTAAAAAAAAATATCTTTCATTTTAAAAAAATCATAAAGAAAAACCACTGATGATTATTAAGCTAATATGAAAATAGATTTCTTCAACTATTTGTAACTCTAATATGAAAATAAATTTATATAGATGTTTTCATGCCCCTCTTTAGTTTTGACACAATATGGTAAATTAAGCTAATGCATTGTCAAATGACCAAAAACCATCAATCTCGCGTCTTAAAATACATTTATTGTGAATCTTCATGGTGGACAAATAACTATAGGGGTGTGAACCACTAAATCATAACAAAAAAATCCCTTACAGATCGTAATCATGGTATCATTTACCCAAAGAATATGCATTTTTCACGCCATCTCATGTTAAAAGTCAAGATAACCAAATGAAGAATGATATAAATAGATCTATCTAATAGATAGGTCTGAGGTATTTTCTCTCTAATTTTAGTTCTTCATGTGTGTTCTATACATATTGATTTGAGTGTTAGAATCCTTGCAAGTAGACCATATGGGTTTGGCTCATGAGAACTTAAATAGAATTCATCCAAATATTTCAATTCCAAAAATTATTGTTGAACAATAGGTAATAAAATATTAATAACATAAATGCAAACTTAGTTTGGTAATAACTTTTTTTTACACAAGTTTGGTAATAACTTATCAGCTAAAGATCTTAAAAAAATTATATATCGATATTCAAAACCAAATTTGTGGAATATTAGAGGTTTGCATTGTCTCTAACCAATTGAAAACATTGGGTTAGACCACATCTGTTAGTTTTGTTTATATTATCCCAAACCAATCGAATCACAGTCAAAATGGGTCGGATAGTGCCATCGAGTTATATATCTAAAAAATAGAAAATGGAAAAATAGAAAAAAAAATGAAAATAGAAAAAACTGAAAAAAAATATGCATACAATAATTTAAATATCTTTTTTCACTGCTTTTCTTTCTTTCTTTTTATTCCTTTTCAGTTTTCACCATTAGCAACCACCTATCAATTATGTAATATAATTGATGTGCCTCCCCCACACTGCTTAAATAACAGTAACATTACTGGAGGAAAAAAGGAAAGCAAGGATATGACTTCTGCTTTTTTTTTCTTCTGACGAGCGGGCCACGTTAAAATCACAAGTGTTGTGCTAAATTTGGAGTACAATCAAGCATCATCAGTATAATTAACGGTAGCTGCTTTAGAAATATAAAATTGAGCACTATCAGCCAGACCTAGAAAGGAATAAACACAATAGTCCATTGCTA
>CM023944.1:7488314-7520886 GCA_013407115.1 Glycine latifolia | reverse complement strand
CAAAATACTGTTACACTTTTTTCTTTTTCTGGATAAATAGTTTTCCCCTTTTCTTATTATCATTAAAATGATTCAGATCATATCAAAATCAACGTGACTGGCTAGAGTTTGATCACTTTTTTATATATAACTAGGAAGTATTTGGTGTTTTCTTTATACACCCAACTAATTTTAATTTAATTGGGTTGACCTATTTTAAAATAAAGTGTGAGTTTGGAAAATCGTTGGAACTGTTTAGTATTCATCTTGAGACGTTCTTAATGCATAAGGGGATGAATCCTTTGTGTTTGGATTCCACAACGATAACACATAGATACTTAAAACAGTATTTATACATTGATTAAGAGACTTGAGTGTAGAATTAATTTTTAAGATTGTTCGACTAATCACTTGTATATCTTAATCAACTTTCACATATAGTATATTCCAATCAGAACTTCCACATAGTAGGTGGGGTTGTATGACTCTGGACACTGCTCTCTTTCTGACAAAGGAAGCGAAAAAGTAAAATAATGTTACTAAATTAAAATTTCAATTACATATTTCATATTCGTGAGTGGTAATTGTAAAAGGGTGGTTGCGATTGATGATGCAAAGCCACCACATATGGCTTGTCCCAGTCATTTCCCGTTGCTTGAATTCTCATAGCGGTGTCAATTTAATGAAGTTGGTGAGTAGGTAATAAATGTGATAACAAATCTACTATAATTCCCTGAAATTAATTGCTTCTGGCTGTTTCCAAACGCACATTCTCAAGCTTCTCTGCTGAAAAGAGGGAGTGGTCCTGATTCCTACTTGGAATGAAATCATTTCGACAATGAAATTGCATGGAAGTGATAATGAAAATGGTACAAAATCTAGCACTTCATCCCAAGCTATAAGTTCTTTTTCCCCTTCTCATTTAATTAACTTTTGGTTTTTTCTCCAAAGTTTGTTAACAAAATGAAGAAAGATAACCCCAAGCCAAACGATTTAAGCATTCAGAGAGCCAAACATGCAACCAAAAACACATCAAAATGTTATACTCTATTTCCAAGAAAAAGGGAAAGAAAAAAAAAAGGAAATATAGGTTAAACTGAACATATCCTCTTAAACTCTGTTTTTCTTTTACTTTCTCTCTCTCGTAAGTCAAACCTACTTAGGCAAAAAAAAAAAAATGCAATGTACAAGACGTCTATAGAAGCAAGGTCCTAAGCTAGGTCCCCCAAGGAAAAATCCGCCATCTTTCTTTCCTTCAACTTCAATTCAATATCTTCTCAACCCCATGATCGATGATTCCATCAAAATTAAGCTGAAGGGCATCAAAGTAAATTCCTCCTCATGTTTCTGTCGCTTTTGCCCACTTCACCCATGCATGGATATTGGAGGAGCATCGTTTTGGTACTAGCATTTAACACGTATGATAGCGTAATACCACCAAAAACCTCGGTTTCCATTTATGTACCAACTTCAACAAATTTCTTCTCTTTTGCCCCTTGGCCAAACCCAAACATCAATTATGATTTTTTTTCTTTCTTCCTTCCTATATCTTTCTTTTGATGAACCCCTTTTCATGTGTTTGCACCTAGCCAAAACCAAATTAATACTATAAATTATGAATTTGGTTGCGGCAAGTGTGAACGAGCAAAAGCAGTTCTATGATTTGCCCCCGTTTTCCAACACTGTTCAATGTCTTCAGCTATTCTCTTTGCATCCATGGATGCACCAAGTAGACCCTTTTTTGTAAAACCTACTGCATAGAGTCCATTTCTACCTTTCCACCCATTTGGAAATGGCCTCCTAGGGTACCCATCTTTCTTAGAGAACATATCTTCTTCCTACACAATTTTCCAACCATATAAGTGCATAAGTATTTTTTGCTTTGTATCATTCAAAAAATAAATTTTCTAAAAATTACTAACTATAGTTGTATTTAATACTATATGAATTTAAGTTTAAGAGAAGGAAAGGGTAAGTGTCATGTGTCACACCTTAAGCCAATAGGGTACATTACTTTTGTAACCAGTTGCCAATATGATTGCATCATAATTCTCTGTCCTTCCATCCACAAATTCCACAGTGTGACGTTTAAGCCGCTTAATGCCTGGACGTACCTACATCAAATTTTGAGCTTGACACACTCAGATTTGATTCATTTGTGCGTTGAATTTCAAACAAACCAATCTAACGGAAATAATTAACACCACCAAACGTGATCAAAACAATGATTAGTGATTAGTGAAAGTCTTTTGTCGACTAGCTTTAGGATATTTTTTAATTATCAGACAAACCAAAAATACTCAACCTTGTGCTTTCCGCCCACGATTTGATTGACAATGCACAATGATGGAAAATCAAAATCTAAGGGGGAAAGAAAAGGGAACACAATAAGGGGGTCATTTCATTAAATATAAAAAGGAGGGGGGAGTTGATCATGAAAAATAATTTTAATGTGGCACTTGATGAAAAAGCAAAAGAAAAAAAATTAGGTAGCACCATTTAGAATTGAAAAAGCATGGTGGTGTAAGTGAAAAATTTAAGATCTTTGTTGAGATTAAAAAAGAAAGATGAAATTGATTTGATAAAAAGGCAAGGAGGGGTTAAGCGAAGTACCTTAATGTCTCCACCTTTAATCTTGGCAAGGGTACCCACATCTAGCACGGGGGTTTTTCCTGAAAGGTTTTTTGAGTTCTAAGGGACCCAAACACGGCCTATCCAATCCTAATTGAGAAGTGTCACCGAGCAGAAGCCATGACACCATTAGCAAGAATCGATCGACAAGTCGGATGGGTAACCACTTGAGCAACCACATGGACAACCCGAAAGTTGATTTTCCCAGCATCTCTCGCGGTAGGACGTGTACCTTAATCAAACCAAACCACGAAAAAAATATTTTAACACCAACAATATTAATTTCTGGATTCTAAATTGTAAAATGTAAAAACAAAACAACTTCAGTACTCCGAAGATTAAAATAATTAAAAGGTGGAAGTTGATGCACGAGGACTTTTACCTCCTGATTCTTTTGGGAGAACACTCAAAAAAATTGAAACAAGAGAAAGAGAAGTTTTGGGTTCCAAATAATGAAAATATCTGATCACACACACACACCCCCCTATGTTGCGCATGCTTAATTAAAAATCCAAGAAAGTTCAAGATCAAATTTTAAGACTCTTGTTCCTCAAAAGAATATTTTTTTAATAAAGTAAATTAAAATTAAAAAGCTTCTGAATCATTTTTAAACAATCTATTGGAACTTGAAGCCGATCGATGCAAGAATGAAACGAGGGTTTTGTAATTTGTATGAAGTTTGTGTACGTGTTAGACTAGAAAAGCCCAATTTGTGGATATTTACATGAATCTTACTTGGATTGATTCCATTTTGTTTTCAGAAAGAACACAAGAAGGCTTGCAATTTCGTTTTTCTGATAGTGAGATAGTGGTGAGTGATGCAAAACTTTATGTACGAATCTGTAACAGTATATTTTACGAAAGTTTTTGAATTTTTGCATGAGAAGAAAAAAGTTAAAAACCCCATCGTTGGTTTAATTTTCAAAGCAAACGGTGTATATTTCGAAACATGACACAACACGATTAAAAAAAAGGTGGAAATAAAAAAAGTGGGCGTCTTGTTTCAAACGAAGCTTTTTCATATTAAATCAGAAATTCCAAATAAGGAGGGACATGAACTTTTGGAAAAAGAAGAAAAGAAAAAAAAAACACAAGCACAGATTTTTCTTTCTTGTTTTTTTTGTTTTTTACAAAAGCATAATTCAAAGGCGAAAAGATGAGTGAGAGTTAGAGTTCTTACTGTGTCTCTAACCACAAGAGTAGGAGTAGCATTATGGTTGCAAAGATCTAAGCACACTTCCATCCCCGAATTCCCACACCCCACCACCAAAACCCTCTTCCCTCTGAACTCTTCCCCACTCTTATACAAGCTCGTGTGTTTTATAGGAGAGCCAAATTCCTCCACCCCTTCCATATCCGGCACCACCGCCTCCGCATTCTCTCCGGTGGCCACGATCAGCCACCGGCACACGTACTCCGTCGTCTTCTCCGCCTTGTCGACGCTCTTCACCCGCCACAACCCGAGTTTCGCATCAAACTGCGCAAGCTGCACCGTCTCATTGAACCTCGGCCTAATCCCGAACCTCTCCGCGTAATTCTCCAAATACTGTACAAACTGTTGCTTTGAAGGGTATGTTGGGAAGTGAGAAGGGAACCCCATGAATGGAAGCTCGCAGAATTGCTTTGGAAGATGAAGGCGTAGGCGATCATAGGTTTTGAGCTGCCATAGAGATGCTATGCAATTGGATCGCTCTAGTATCACGCTTGGGATACTTTTCTCCCTGAGACATGCTGCTGCTGCGAGTCCTGAAGGCCCGGCTCCTACTATCACAGGCCCATGAACCCACACGGTGGAAGAAGATGACTTGTTGTTGTTCATGAACAACGGGTCGTGTGCTTGCTTTCCTTCTATTTCTCTCAAGAAATATTCCATCAAGAATGCAATGAAAATAGAAACAAACAATTCAGGTCTCGGTATCTCGAAGAAGGATTAGTCTCCGACTCTCTCGGCTAGGTATACTACCTGGAGAACTGAAAAAAGAACTGGTTCTGTTTGAGACAGAGAACCACGTTAGAGAGAAACCTCTTTCTCTGACTCTCTCTAGTCTTGATTTGTAGAAGGATTAGGTTGAGCTGGGTGGTAATTTTTTGGTGCCTTATCTGAAGGAGGATTTGGCTTCTGTGAAAAATATTTCCGTGAAAATTGGAGTGGATTAAGAGGGTCTTATTCTTATCTACTAAACAAGAATGATAATTTCTTTTTTTTCTTTCTCTCTCTCTCTATATTATAGTGTATGATATGGTTCAATATGGAGGAGGGTTAAGCGGGAGGATGAGCACCAAGTACGGGGCTAAATCAGCATTCATCACAGAGAGAGACTGAGAAGGATGGGGGATATCTCTCTGTGCATATATATATTTATATATATTCCTATTGCATCATACAAGCAATTTACATGGACCAGATCCTAGTGGTAAAAACTGAAGCCATGGTGGAAACATTTTATAATATATATTTAATTAAATAGTATGTATGTTGGTTCACTTTGGAGGAATTTAATTTAATTGACTGAATATAATACACAAATTCTTTTAAATATGATTATCTGTTTTCATTCTTAAGGATAAAAATATATGTTTGGTTAAAAAAAAGTTGTATATATTTAAATTAAATAAACTAAATGAACACTGAAATCATATAGTTTTGTAAGCCAATTAATTAAAGTTGGGCATTTTACATATATATTTAACACCACATGGAAACGACGTCACTTTGTTCGTCAATATTAGGGGAGATTCATTAAGAGTAGATTGCAGAAAATGATTATTCCTTTTTAAGCTTTTTGAACTGGTTATTAGTTAACAAATCCAACGAGATACCAGCAGCTTCAGTTAAAAGAGTTTGTTTTAACAGACAATTACAAGAAGATAGGTGTTGGTGATAGTTCTCGTTGGATCATAGTGACTCAGCTTGCCTGGGTGGTTTGTGAATTCTATCCGAATTGTAACCACGTCAGTGGAATATTTTCTATTTTCCATTTTGCAAATCGAATCAAACATTATCTTCTTTTTATTATTCCACTATCATCACTCATCAATATTACATATAGGTATTTTTGTTTATTTAATCTTATGAGAAACTCTTTAACAATTGGGTGATCTTATATAATAAGAAGATTAAATTATAATGTAGATCCTTTTATATTTTTTAATTTCTGATTTTGATTTTCTTATTTTTAAATCAGAAACGTTTATTCCATTTATTTGTTATAATAAAAATATTTAATATTTTTATTGATCATTTAAAATTAAATATGGATTTTGATGTGATATATAAATAGATTGTTGACATAATAATATTTATGTAAAAAAATTAAATAAAGTAAAAAATACATAAAAGATCTTAATAAAAATTGAATTCATAACCTTTTTATTTTAGAACAAACAACTAACACACTTCTGAGTTATTAATTTTTGTTTGAATTATCAAAATTTATAAATTAAATTAAAATATTTAATATTTATTTTTACATATATTTATTTTTATTATAAAATATTATTTTAATATGAATTATCATACATAATTTTTCTTATTTTATTATAATTTTTAAAAAATACATAAACTAATATATAGATTATTTTAAAAAATTATTTTATGTAATTTATACAAATTACTGAAATTTAAATTAATATTTAAATAATCTAAAAATTATAAATTTCCTACTCATTAAATAACTTATTTTATATAATTTTCTTGATTTATATAATTGATATTAAAAACTTATTTATTAAATATTTTGTATAGTTAAAAAACAAGTATTAACATGTAAATTTTCTTAAAAATTAAATATTAACATTTTATTGTATTATTTATTAAAATAAATTTACTTAATTTGTATAATTTAAATATCAGTTGATGCAATTATATTGATTTATATCATTAGAGTAAAAATAATATGTTATTAAAATAAATTTACAAAATAATTTATGAAAAGAATTTATGAAATTTAATTATAAATTGATAAAATAAAAATAAAAATATGTATACTATTTAAAATAAAAATATATAAAATGATACAAATAAAATTAAAAGGATTTATATATTAAATAATTTTTTAATTTATAAATTTTTATAATTAAAAAATTAATAATTCTTTATTAATGATACATACAAAATGATATTTGTAAAGTTAATTAAATAAAGTAAGCATTTTAATGGTTTATTACATTATTTTTGAATAAAATGAGATGAGTTCAATTCTTATTAAGATTTTTTATTTTATTTTATTTAATTTGTTGTCACATAAATATCATGTGAACCAAAATTGATTATTATGAAAAATAGGAGATTCAATGTCTGGATTTAAAAATATGAGGATTAAAATTGCATATTTAAAATTATAAGAGGATGAAAATTATAATTTAACTTAATAAGAAACTACTTAAAATAGCTTCTGATTTTTATCAGATTTATTTTATTTTATTTTATTTTCTGTTGATTAATTTAAAAGGTTGGAATAAAAAATGCAAGATTTTTTTTAAATATTTTTTAAACAGAAATGATTCTTTTATGAAAAAAGTTGTAGAAAACAGATCCTACTGATCTTATATGAGAGTAGGAGAAAATCTATCCTATATAACATACGTAGATTATTAATATTTAATCATGTTATGTGATAACTTAAAATTAAATGATTATATATATATATATATATATATATATATATATATATATATACATAATTCACATGAACATTTATACTAAATTTATAAAAAAAAATTAATAACTATATTATCTTATAATTATAAGTAAATACTCAACAATCATTGGATTGCATTAAGTTGATTAAAACTTTCATTTTAGTTTTATTTGTATATTTGATCTTCTCATATAATTTCCTATCTATTTTAATGTTTTTTTTAACTTTATCTCTAAATTTAATTTAATAATTTTTCAAAACAAAATTATCGGTAGTTAAAATAACATCTAATATAAATTTTGTACATATAAGAATATTTATTTATAATGAATTTTAATTATAATATCGTGAATTATAATGGTGTAAAAAATATTTATTTGGTGCAATGTGCATACTAAAATACTAATGTATTTTAAAAACATAGACAAAGTCTATTGGACTCCTCTTGAATGTGGAGATACATTTACGATCGATGATTAAAAAAATAACAATTAAAATATGAATCACCGATAGTAGAAAAAGAAATGCTAACTAAAATTCCATGCATATAAATGTTTTTTTTTAATATTAGACAATTATCAGAACCATGTCACATATTTTATTATCAAATTTATTTAATTGCATTTTATAAAAAAAATATTATATGAAATAATTATTGCACAAAAGAGAGGTATGCAAAAGTTTTGGTTACAAAAACTTAAAACTGTTGCAATTTCAACACTTACTAATTGAATGCTTTGTTCGAGCTTACATCTATCCCTATCTAGTAAATTATAATTTGAATGAGAGTGACTTAAGTTATCCATGATCCCTTCGTTAGATTTTGATTTCAAACTCGTTCTCTGTTGATCTAGTGATTGTATATGTTTTCATTTTAAAAATGGTACATGTTCTCTATTTTGATTTTTTAAGTTTTTCCATTAATTAGTTTATGTGAATTGTGTTGCCCATCCATGATACTCCGTAAACTTTTTTAATTCATTTTCGATAGACAAAATTTATATTAAGAGACACAAGTGTAAAGACAAATATTTTAATTTACAATTAGCATATGATTTTTATATGCTTGTAAGAGTCCTCATAAGACAATTAAAAAACTAAAATAACGCAAACAAAAATACTCACTTTTCTTTTGTATTAAGTTAGTGTATGATAACACTTACCTTGTTTAATTTTTTTATAGATCACAAATATTATACATGGAAGACATTTTTACTTCAACTAGATAGGATTAGTTTAGACAACAAATATCTTCCTCTAATCACATGAGAAATCATCATTCTGGAGTCGAGTAAGTCTACTATGACTTGAGTAACAAGCATGAAATATACAGCCGTATGTGGGCCAGCCTGATTGGCTCGATGGTTAAGGTGAGTCTTGAAAAGAGTCCGAAAAAAAATTGGACTTATTTGACCTTTATCAAACATTTTTATTTTAATTTATTTTATATAGTTACATATGTTTGAAAATTTATATATTAAATATGTTTAATTTTTTATTAGAAGAAATTTGGCACAATATACAATTAAGTTGGGCTATTAAAATTTCTATTTGAATAAAATTTGAGTCAACTCATCTCGCTCAATTATATGTTTTGGCCTAGTGGGTTTGAACTTGGTCAAATCACCAATTTTATGACATCTATCGATAAGGAAAAAAATAAATATTAATTTAAATTAAGGAAATTATAATTAACGTCACCATGTTTAATAAGTCCATCCCAAACTATCTTTAATTATTTAAGTTGGATTATATTTTCAATTATCATTTTTTAATGAAAGGTAGTTTAAAAATTAATAATAAAATTAAATAATACTATTAATAAACTTATAACTTATACTTGAGACGAGAAAGTAAATAAGTTATAAATGCTAAACAAGTAATAACAGATGTTTTATTAGAAAATTTAAAAATAATTTTAATACGCTTAGGTAGGGAGTAATCACTCTAGTTAAAATTATGTTAACGCTTTTCAATTTTCAAACTAAAGCTGAAATTTCCGCATGAAAAAAGAAATCAAAACCTCATCAAAAAAATTAAAGCTAAAATTTATGTAGGGTCACGAGAAAGCAATAATTTGAGTTTATTGTCAATTGACAATCTCATTAAATATGTAGTAGATACCACATTCCCTTGAACTCCCCGAATCGCCAATGAGTGGCCTAATCATGGAAAAGGATATCAAGAGAATAAATATATGCAAATGAAGGCCATATAAATAAATAACATGGAAAAAAGTAGGGCCATCCTTGGACTTGACATTATAGATGGTTATTGCCGAAGAGAAGTTTTTATTGATCATCTAGTTTTATAAATGTATTTTTGTTATGGAAGCTCCTTAATTATTACGATTTTGTTATTATTAACCTTAATATACTTCCTTCGGTCTCTTTGGTAAGAAAAAAGAATAATTACTCACTTTTTTTTAAGGAAAATAGTTAAATTTATTAAATTGTGTCCATCTAATTAAACAAGTGATTTTTTTAATTATTATTCATTGGAACTTGCTATCAAGACTAAATTCTTATTAAATGAAGAATATTTTAAATATAATCTCATTAAATAAGATAAAAAATAATTAAAATTTGTTTATATTTGAGACTAAAATAGAATGAAAATTTTTCCCCATATAAAAGAGACAGTAGGGCAGTGGAGGAAGTACATGTTATTAAATACTTTTAATTACTTAAAATTACTCTTGCTAGCCAGCACTCTAAAAAAATTAGTTAAAGAAGAAATCTATACAATTTCTTTTTATCATAAGTCACGTTTGAGTGTATTGAAAATTACAGTAGTACGTATTATATTACCAATATTTCTTACTAAACAAATTCACTTTTGATTCATTAATTAAAATCTTCGTATATTTTTATGCAATTAAAGAGAGAAAAAAATATTAACATCGAATTCTTCAGCTAATCAAATTAATAAACAAAATTCGTAACATACAGATTAAACGAAATGGGTATGGTTGGTATAGATATATAGAACACGTGTCTGAATATGAAAATTGATAAGTTACCCCAAAATGAATGGTTATGCATCCTTTGTCGTCCAATCTCTATCAAATTGAGTTTATTGGTATATCTAGAAATTAATCACGAGGCTCATCTAAAAAACATTCCCGATTTGATCAGAAGGGGAAGCACACTCTTGTGACAGATCGATAGCTACAGGGGTCTTTCATCTCTGCGTAGTTATCTTCCATTCCTCCCCAATTACCACGACATACGCACATAAAAACACAACCCTAAAAGAAAGAAGAAAAAAGGAGAATTTGGCGAAATGTGATGGCCAATTTGGACCTGCAAACAATATCTTTGTCTTTCGGGAAAAAATAGTGTGTTGTTGTGTGCATTTATACATGTTCTGACTGGCTCACTCATCATCAAAGTGAAACAGACATACATTTTGTTGGATACAAAAGGATATATATAGATATATCATATATGACAAAATAACGGTGG
The DNA here is from genome assembly GCA_013407115.1 of Glycine latifolia. NCBI lineage: Eukaryota > Viridiplantae > Streptophyta > Magnoliopsida > Fabales > Fabaceae > Glycine > Glycine latifolia. The sequence goes on along the minus strand of CM023944.1, from coordinate 7,510,169 downwards.
TGTTTAGTAACAAGGATAATAGTAACATGGTAGTTGTACAATTAATGCCACAGTTTTGTTGAGGGTAGAGAGTAGGTGAGAGAGGGATGGGGCTTCTTGTCCGTAGTCCTTTGAGGTTGACAATTCTTGGCCAAAATATTATTAGCATAGTTTATTCTTCAATTCAACATTCAAATTAATTAGTTGTTCCATCGGCTCAACTTTTAATTAGGGGTTGAAAGCTTAAGAAATTCTTAGTTCATCCATTTTTGGAAAAACTAGAATTCGTAGTTGTGTCAGCTTAAATTTATTTTTGTTAGCAAACCGTCTTTTTTGTGGATCCTTTATTCTGCCTTAGTTGTGGCTTCTTTGTAGTAAGACTCATAAAAGTACAGATGAGTAATTGTGAGGCTGGAATTATGTAGGTTGATTTGATGTTTAAACTTATAGTGGACGCTTCGAAGACAAATGAGCAAGTGATAAATATTATATAACTATTTCTCAATAATTTGTATCAACCTAACAATTTTCTTTCAATTTTTTGAACATTGTGAAAATAATGGAGGGTGTTACAACTACACTTCTCACCAAATGACACATTTTGAGTTATATCAACTTCAAATTCAACATTGTGAGATATGCATTCATTCTTATTTCTCATCTCTTAAGTCCAAATTCAGCTCCTATCTAATTTAGAGTGTTAAAGGTCTTACAGTACAATCTTCCCGTCACTGCCCCTGAAAATAACTGTCACCGCTATATGACACTCTTCCAAACCAATCAATTACAAACAAAGGTAAAAAACAGAAAGGTAAAGTCCTAAAAAGCAAATTAAAGATTGGAGCCTGAATTAGCACTTGTGCTGAATTCTGGATATTCGTAATAAAGCTTTTTTGCCCTTAAAAATTATAATATGAGAATATAAAATATTCTCAATATGTTATACTATTTTTTAAGCATCCCCAGTATCCCAGCATGAAAGTTCTCTGACACAAGGGGGTGAATAGTATTGGCATTGGATAAAATCTGTCTTCACGGAACTAATAATTATTTAATTAAATATTTGGGGTATATACAGACCCCGCCTACTTTACCTAAGCACAATTAATATTGTCGGATAACTTTAATTACTACAATTGGTAGGTTTAAATATTTTGTTAATTTTCATATGCAACCTTTTTAGGTATTCTCAAAAACGCACATCCAGATACATAGTACACACTAATTATGTTAATAGGCTATCATGATTTGGAACGTTCATGCGGGCTATTGTCATCCTTGTAGTCACATCCAACAAAAATATTGAATTAGGTAGAGTACGGTTTTATTCTGATAGAATTGAATCAAAACCCTTCGTCAACCTGATTTCTTGCCCTAAGCCTTTAATCGCTGATGCCTGCATTTTTTCTGGTGGTATTAAGTGTCATTTGTCGTTCTTAATCCAACACCACCACACCATTTTTAGCCTTTGATGCGAGTGCATTTGACATAATATTTTAGTTAAAACAATCATGTATTTCATCAATGGAAAATTTCAGCCCAAGCATATGCCACACACACACATACATTTAAAATATATATTATTTTTTAAGTTTAAATGTATTAAATGTCATATTTCTATATCAAATACATTATATTTTATTTCTTTGACTAGAAAAAATAATATTATATAAATTTTCTTTCCAATATAATGCCTATTTACTATTTTTTATTTTTAAAATCAGTTTCATAAAGACATTTATTAATAATTTTTTTAAGAGAAATATTAATACGTACGTGCTTTGGATATGATAAAAAGATTCAGTTTTCAATATTAATTAGTAAGTTTTTTTTTGTTTATTTCATGAATATTTTGAAGTGCTTGTAAAAATATAAAAAGTTAAGAATAGATCGATTTAATTAATAAATTTTATTTATTGATAGTAAAAAATGAATTGAAATATAAAAATACACAACATTTGAAACTTTCGATTATGAATATCTCATTTAAAATAATAGTTTGGTTAATTGAAATTAAAGTTTTTTTTATGAGATGTGAATATCTCATTATGTTTACAATTGAATAAATATTTGAGAGTTAAATAAAAAAATTAGGAAGAATAAATATTTTCAGTATTTAATTAATTAAATAAGAAAATATATTAAGTTAATCTGAATCATCTGATATGTAAGTGTAGTAGGAAAATGTTACAAAATAGAATGATATGTAATTATGTAAAAATGAAAGTACACGTAAAGGTTATTTTGATTTTTAAAAATAAATTTAATATGTTTATATAAGGACAAATAAATTTAATTATTTATCAATGCATGTTTTAAGAGGTTAATTAAAAGTGATTGTGCCATTAATTATGTATAGAAATCAGAAACCAGCGTGCGCTTATCTGTACTTTAAGAGGGCTTAAGCAAATTTTATATAGTTGTTTGGTTGAACTTCTTATGCATTAAAAACCGAAAGCAAAAGGAGATTATCCTATTTATATGTTAATAGTGAAACACCATAACAAATTCCATCTAATCATCATAGAATTTAGTGGGGACGTGAGCAAAAGGTTAAAAAGTAAAGCCGGTGGCTGCAGAAAGTACTTCAACACGGGTCTAACTTCTAAGCACTTGAAAGCAAATTAGACTCGCTTCCATTTATACTGTCATAGGGATTTGAATGCAGTCATGGACAGTTTGATTTCATTATACTATCAGTATTTTAAGGTTATTTTTTAAGTGAAATTTATCAAAATGACTTATGAACTGTTAGATTTACATCAAATGATTCTAATCATCTTACTACGTAAATGTATGATTTCTTTGATTTCTTTGAGAGTAGAAAATCCAGATGCCAGTTGTAGTAATTAAGAACCAAGAAGAAAGAAACAATTTATGTCCTCTCATTTTTTTCTCTTACCAAATAACTTAAAATAATTTCACTTTTTCACTCATTTTCTTTCTTTATCCTCTCTCTTCTTTTCCTTTAGATTCTTAAACAAACATTAAAAAAAGCACATATAAAATTTGAAAAACAAAACATAAATAATCATTAGATAAAAAATATTTAAATTAACCAATGTTAATTAGGACACAAGATGTGGCGTCCAGTGTCACAAGCAGCCAAGGAAAGTCTAAAGATACTCGATGAAAGAAATAACTTCACTCTGAAGTTTCCTAAAAGAATTATTAAGGATGCAGAGCACTGCCTCGCACTAGTAATATTTTTGTTATTTATCATTATTATTAGTATGAGTTGTTTTGTAAAGGTTTTAGAAGATGCTTTTTCGGCCAAAGTAGAAGGAACATTTGATTTTGATATTTGATTGAGTTAAGAAACATGAAAGGTATAATATGTCGCTTTTTTTAAACTCGTGGCTTTGTGTGAGTATGTTAGCCTTTTCCTTTTCCATGATTTTCTATTTCCCCCTCCTTTTCCCTATTTTTTTTTTAAATTCTTTTGGGGAGATGAACTTGTTGGCATCTAAGTGTAGAAAGGTGTCCTGTTTCGTATTGTGCATTGCTCTTCTCTTTTTCCTTTCCACACTTGAAGGCAACAAGAATGGACTTTATTTTAATTTCAATTAAGGAAGGTGCTGTTAGATTCACGTATTTTTATTAAATTTTAGAATATTCCAAAAATTCAGAAAACCAGAATGCTCTATTTTTTTTTATATTGTGTTAGTTGTGTGTCACAGTTTATTTTAATTTTTATAGTGTAAATGCGATGATACATGGAAGACCAATTAATATATTTAAAAGTTGAGATACCAAAATCACAAAATTGTAGCATAAATTTTTTTGTCAATCTGAACTAAACCAGTTTAATTAGTATCCAATTACTTTGATTCGATTTTTTGGATTACAATAAAAGTTAGATTATTAATTTATTAAAATTTTTATCTTCACTTATTATTTACTTTGTATATTTTAAAATTTTCATGTTAATTCTAGGTAAAACATTTCTTACATTTTAATGATTACTTATTCATTTTATTTAATATTTAGTTTTTCATAGTTATCAATTTATATATCTCATTAATTTCTTTACCCAAAATGTGATAAAAAAAACATAATAAACAAGCTCAATTAAATTATTAAAACACCTGGTAACCATAAATAAGATCACGAGAATATAAAAAAATAACCAAAAAGAAAGAAAAGAAAAAACTATAACAAAATTTAAAGTACTAAAGTCTATATATATATATATATATATATATATATATATTACTTTAAGATTTAAAAAATAGCTAATTGTGTCATTAGGTTGGTTCAAGTTATATGAAAAATATAAATTTGAAAATTGAATCTATTTTACTTGGTTTAGCTAGAATTTGAAATAAAAAATTAATTAATTAATTAAATCAATTGAATTAGTTTATTGATAAGCTCATCGGTCAATCCAATTCAAGACAAAATAAATCATCCCTAACCCTATGTTTGGTTGGTGAAAAATTAGAAGAGGAGAATGAATAAAAATAATAAGAGTTGTTTAGTGGAGTGGAAACAAAGTAGAAATATTTTTAAAATTAGTGAGATTTATTGTACTATTTTTTTCTCTTTTTCACTCACCTACTTTTTTTTCTCTTCGGTCAAATATTTTTAATTTTTATTTTAATTCTTTTATTTTTAATTTACTCTGTTTCTCTTCTTCAAAATAAACGGACAAAAGGCAAAGGTGCAATAGTCACGAACTCGTTGTTAACTATAGGAAAGCAAAGGACGTGACTTTAGAAGAAAAAAAATCATTGCTTCCACTCTCTTTATATGGAGCAACTATATATATATATATATTAAGACACAGAATCAGCATGGGTCATATTCTCCACTGCTTCTCATGTATTTAAATATATATCAGCAACTTTAATCATTACTACTATGCTATAAGCTCTCAAAGGTTTGATTAGACAGGCGTGGGGATGCAACTTTCCCATGATTTAAAGCACATTTGTTCAATATTAAGAATATGAGAATAAAGGGTTTCGGGTATAATATTAGTATCATATTATATATAGCGACTAGATATTTAATTTGTCCACAAGCTGAGTTTCATGGTGTCATTCATATTCTTGCTAAGTAAGGCAACCAGATCACTAATCACTAGAAAGAATTGTTCCCAACAATATATATAGTTTGGAATCCAAACAGTCTTTTTCTCAAGTATCTTGTTCGGATTCGGTTCCTCTTAACCTCGAGGCCTAAATTATACAAGATTATAAAGAACTTAATATGGTCTTGGATTAATATTATTAAATACTTTTATATCATCTTTAAATTATAAATCTATGACTTTTAAAATAATTATTATAAAATTAATAAATTTATCATATATAATTAATTGTAATTGAATAATATAAAACTTTTTTACAGTATTAATCTTATGACTCTTTTTCTCAATTATAAATACTATAACACTCCATGTAGTACGTCCAAAAAAGTTGAATCCAAGCGTCTTTTCTTCTAGGAAAAAAAAATGTAATGGGAGCATAATATGTATACAGTTAATTTATTAGCTTTTTTGTCACATGTTACGTTTGACTTTGTGTGAGCCTTTCTTCGAAGAAGTTGGGTCACACTTTTTTTTAAAAAACTTTTAATCAAATAATAAGTAATTTATTTTATTGTCTAAATTATTACACTTTAATGAAAAAACATTCACAAAATATCTTAATTGTGACAATTTTTCTAGGATAAAAATATTAAATTATTTTTCCTTAAACTTATAATTGAACAGTAATACAGAATTTTTAAAATATTTTATCTTTTCTAATAATACTTAACTTTTTAATTAATATTTCCTTGTTCTATTTTATATGATGTTTAAGATTTTAATATAAACATTAATAAATAATTAATATTTGAATTCCATAAAATATATTATGTAACTTTCTATTATACTCTTTTATCTCCGATTCTCTGTAATTAATTAGATTTTTTTCATATACTACACAATAACAATTACTTCTACTAAGGGTATTTTGGGGGAGAGGAATTAATGCTTTAATGATTTTGTAAAACAATAACTAATTTGAAACATTTTTTTAATTAAAACGTCGTATATAATAGAACTGGGCAGTATTATATACAATTAATTATTTGTATATTATCATTAAAAAAGGTTATTATTTAAAATATTTTTTATGTTTTAAAATTACAAGTTCTAAATGTATGTTTTAATAATTTTATGTGCTTTTATTTATATATATATATATATATATATATATATATATATATTATTGAGTAACACAATTAGTTTTAAATATATTTAAATATTTAAATATTTTTTATCAAATAAATTTTAATTTAAAAAGAATTTTAAAACTGAAAAAGAAATCCACTTTTTTTATGCTTAACCTGTACTTTATTTTTAAAGCTTTTATTTTAAACTTTAACTTTAAAATAGCTTCCTTTCACATGAAATTTTATATGCTAATTACTTTCTCATTCATATTCTGTATGGGTCTAAAATATAAGTTTAGAACTTTATGTTCTATCTTTTTATATAAGCCAAAATTTTATTGATAAAGTATAAAGAATATTTCAACTCATATATATATATATATAAAGAATAGCATCATATAGAGTCTGTTGAGAACCTGCTAACTACATAAAAAAACAAAGATACAAGTCAGTCTTTAAAAAAGGTTGGTGATAAATTAAAGCTTGCTAAAGGAGCTTTGCAACAATTTGAAAGAAAAAAAAAAGGAATATCTTCACTAAACTTACAAGAAATCTATGTCTATCATCTATTTTTAATAATATATAATAGATAAAGAAAAAAAAAGATTGGTATCTAAACTTAATATATTTCGTAAGATCAAATATTCGAACCATAAACTATTTACTTTTAATTTCTCAAGAGTTAGCATTGTTCTAAAAAATAAAAGGTTAGCATGTGTTCTGAATGCATGTATAGGGATTATTTTAAGTGAAACATTTTTAGCTAGAGTAATTAATTAACCTAGGAATGAGAACGTCTTTTGAGACATTAAGAAAATAAGAAAAATTACACTCTTACTTTATGAGGTTTAATAAATTATTCTATATATATATAAGGATAAAAATATGATAGGTGACTCATCAAGAATTTCTAGGCTAACTTATACAAAGTTGGATCTAACCTATTTATTAGATAAGTTAAGTTAAAATGTTTTTTTGAAATCTATTTAATTTAAAAATGAATTTAGGATAACATTTTTAACATATTAATGGTACGAAATAATCCAACTGAATTTAATGATTAAAATTTTATCTAGAATCCTGAGTGTATTCAAGGTGGGTATTTTTATCTTAATATAATTTATTGTATATTCAAATATCAATTAAAATTCAAACATTAAATTACTTTATTAAAAGACACAAACCACTACCATTTATATTAATCATTATTAATTTTAGGATAACATGTTTAAAAAAGACTTTTAAAGCTTCAACCAATATAAAATTATAAATGAATGTAAATAAAATAATTTATTGTTATTATTATATTTTTACTATAAATTTTAAAAATTATATATCCTTATTAATCTATTTACAGACTACTGAAGCCGACAAGTTTATATACGAGTTCCGGCCTATTTATTTATTTAAAGCAACTCTGTAAGGTTATTTAAAAGGCTTTATGACAAATTAAGATTTTAGTTTTTTTTTTTCTAGGCTAGATTTGAAAATCATAATCCATATCAAGTAAATAAGCTAAGTCCGAGACTTATATTTGAAAATTTTATTACTCTGTAATGTATGACCCATTTTAATTGAAGGTGGCAAAATACTTGTTCAGCCAACCCATTTAATCCATTCTTTTTGGCATGACAGTTTAAGATTGGTCAACTTGTTTAACCTGATTTTGGAGGAGCAGGTTAGTTCGATAACCTATTTTTCTTTTCTTTAGAACAATTATTAATTAATAATTTTTAGACTTAAATACACATTTTATCACATAATTATTATTATTTCGTAAATTTTATCACATGAATTTTTTTGTGCATTTTCCTATCATATTTTTAAGTTTTTGCATTTTACCAATCAGTTAAATATGTAACAAAAGTGTTGATATGTCCTAACAAAACAATGTCCTTTTATCTTCAATTTTTGCAAAATGATATTTTATTACCAACTTAAAATAAAATGCATAAAACTTGAAAAATGTGATGGTAAAATATGTGAAATAAAATTTGAGTGATAAAATACATAAAATTAAAAAAAGAAGATAAAATAAGTAGTAAAACTTGCAAAATAGTGATAATTAAATGGTAAAACGTGTAATTAAATCTATTTTTATGTTAATAGTATTTTATACAACTTTGGTCCTTATTATAAGGTATAAATTAAAAGTGTAATTTGGTCATTTTTATAAGGTTTAATTTAAATATCTCTTGCATTCTTCTTTTTTTTGTAAAAATAATATTTATTAAAGTCAGTTTTAGAATCACATAATAGTAAGAGAAACATAACCCATAAATATTTGTTATTTTTGTTCACATGAAAATTTTGAAAAAAGTATATTAATTTAGAATAAATTTAATGATCTCAACTAACTCAATCAAAATCCTTAATCATGATAAATTGGCTATTTGAACCTTATAAGGACCGAAAGAAGTAATATTTTTATCATATAAAAATTGTACTAAAAAAAATAGGTAATAGATAATTTTTGTATGAAAGTATGTATAGATTATTTATTTTTGGTGCAGGTCGACCATTAATACTCTACTAACTTTCTCTTCCTCCTTATCTTTTTTTTTTAATGATATTTTTAGTGAACCAACTCATCATAAAATGAGGCAAACTAACTATTGTTTATACGTATTAATTAATAAAAGTTTATTTCAGATTAATTAGTGATGTCGAGTTCAAATTCTACACATATAATTAAGTAAAATTCTTGGAAAAAGAATTTTTCATCCATGATAATCCTGTATAAGACTCAACATAATTGTCTCACAGAAATACCTATAATCTAAGATCAAATATGAGGGAAACTAGAAATTTCAACCCACTTTACAAAATAGCTCAACCCATTATATCACCTATAATCTCGATTAGTCAATTTATTACAATCCTATATTCAAACTTCTCAATTTATTTTAATCCTAAGACAGTCTATCTTTTCTAATAACAGAAATTCGCTGATTTTTTTATATTCTAAAATTTGAAGGAGGACAGTGTAATGTCAAAAAGATATATACAATGTTTTTATATATAAAAAAAAAACAATTAATGAGTGTAAATTACAGTAAAACAAGCATAATAAAGGAATGAAATTGGCATTCAAACGGCATATTAGAACTTTGGGGATTATTTAGGGCGATGGAATGCTTTGATAAGTGATAACCATGTCCCTGCCAGATGAAATATAGGGTTGTTAAAATAGTGTCCAATATAAAGGGAAAAAAAAGAAGAAGAAAAGAAATGGGCCTATAGGAAAGTTATTGTTGACAACTGGACACTGAAATGTTTTAACAAATGAACGGAGAATGACCAATTAATGGAATTGCAAGTGGCCACCATTTTTAAAGAACAAAAGTGGCCAATATTTTTTTTATTTGTTATGGAAACTTTATTTATTTCATTTCCATTAATACATTTATGGTTGATAATATAATAACAACCAACTGGGATAGAGGTAAAGATTAATAAAAGGATAAAGTTGCCAATTAATTATTACAACACAAATAAAACAAAAAAAGAGGAAAATAAAAAAGCGGACTGAACTTGTGTATTTTCTTTATTTATATTGAGAACTTATCTTATAAAAAACAATTTTTACTAAATTAATGAGATTTTAAAAATAATTATTTATAAATAAAAAAACACTTTTATTTTAAAGGTGTGTTCATTAGTCAACTCATATACATTGCCCCAATAAAAGGGGAGGGGCTATTATACTAGCCTTTTTCAATCAATATTAATCATCCAATTTTAATTAGATATGTCATAAATTGAGTGGAAGCGGGGTGGCAACTGGCAAGAATACGGCTAAGTAAGAGAAAAAAAGAGCGTGTGGCGGGACTGGGAATAAAAAGATGGAATAAATTTACTTTTTATTATAAAAATCATTTACTCATAAAAAAAATGGTCTAGACTATAAACTCAGATAAATTTTGACTTATTAGTTAAGTTAATATGTAAGTTTTTTTTTATCACAAGTATTCTATTTCAGAAACAATCCTATTTAATTTGAGACACAGACACACACTAAATATAAACATCTATTTCATTAGAATTCAAAACTTGATTCTTCACATTATAAAGGACTAGCTCTGACCCAACCCTCATTAAAAATATATGTCTTTATAATTATAGAATTTAACACCTCTTAATTGTCTCATTAATATGTTAGAATATTGTTGTGTATGTTTTGGATTCACGTAAAATAATTCAAAATCGTGTTAAAATATATGTTAATTGGATTTTAGATAAATGTTCACATGTTTAATTTTAAGTTAAGAACTTGACTTGAAGCAACTTATGTGATTTTTGTATTAGATTAAAAATTATATACTACAATTTTCTACTAATTATTTAAATAAAAATATTTAAACATAAATTACATTATTTCAAAATAAATTTTAATTAAAATCAAATTTATAAATGTCCACCCAAACTCACATGCATGGTTGTAATTGGACACATAGGGTTGTGGTTTGTGGAGAATATAAAAGATATTTGCACTAATTAATAGTGTCTATATTATTCACTCAAAAAGGTATCATTTGAAAAAAAAAAAAAAAGCAAGATTGTCATTTAATTCCCGTAAAGAATACCTAGTCTCTCTATATAAAACTAATTAATTGTTAACTTCCGTGAAAGAGATAGATTGAGTTGTGAGTTCAACAAAAAGAGTAAATCGAAAAGATACTGCTTGTACAAGCTTGAGTACATCTTTTGCTTTTGTGTATATTAAATTTAAATTTGTCATACAATTCTGAACCACGACTCAGTAAATCAAGGCAAATCAATGCATCAATTAGTGCGGAGTTATTTTGTCTTAATCTCAAATTCTAATTTTTGATATATATATATAGCTGTGTTACATATTTGAAAGAAATTTTTTATTATGTATAATAATCTTATTTTACTCAAATAAAATTATATTCTGTAAAAAAATATTCGTAGTCTATTAGAAAAAATCATGCGATACACTAAAGTGACTTTAGACCTTTGGATGTTGTTTCTCTCTTTTTTCTTTCGGAGATTGTTGTATTTGCTTAATTAACTGAAAACAATATGAATTTCACTCCCAAAACGAGATAATAATGAAACAGGTTCATCGTTCCATTTTGTTTCCAATAATATTTTCTAGCTTTCGATCTTTGTATTTGCATATTTTATATTGATTTCAAACTTTTAAGTGTTTGTTTGGTTTAATGTTGAAAAATTAATTTTAAATTAATTTTGGATATATTTTTACATATTTGATTTTTATATTATAAAATAATTTAAAATTAATTATGTGTTTGACAGTTGATTCTAGATTGAAATAATTTTGAGTAATTTCTATATTGAATCCAACATTTTACTCTTAATTTGATTTTATAATAAATAATATATATATATATATATATATGTATGTATATATAAATTACTTCATTTCAAGATAAATTTGTTCAAAATCAATTTTATCCACATCCATTCAAACACATATTAAGTTCACCTCCAGCAATGGCCAATGAAGGAGAGGCTATTGAATAAGCAAACCGCCCCACCATTGTTGGTCTGCCTAATGTCATCCAAACCACACCAATGACCAATTTACTTGCTTTCATGGACTAATATAACATGAAGGAACCAAAATTAGCTTCAATTAGTGGATTCTACTTTCCCCACCAAAGGTTACCAATTTAAAATATAGGGATTTACTAAAGCCTAACAAAAAGACACATTAGTGGACTAAAGTGTTATTTTTAGCTAAATACTTGATAGTTATTAGCTTTGAGTTGTGTGACCTTTATGAATTAAAAGAGAGAGATATCTGTGACCGGGGGAGTGGGAGAAAGGGTAGTGCCTAGGGTAGCTATTGTGCTTTGGAATAGGATGAGATGCATGTTCAGTAATGTAAACTTTAAAATATTAAAATAAAAAAACAAAGTTGCCTAACTCATTGCTTGGCCACGTGCTTTGAGTTTCATTTGAGGTAAACCACGAGTTATCTATAACTTGTTTGGTCTTATCTAGGATGGTACTAATACTAACAAACACCCAACTCAATATTACCCGTTTTCAATCAATTGGTAATAATCAAAATCAACTTTCGATTCTGCAAAACAAACGGACAGAAGAGGAGGGAGGGAAAAAAGGGTGCCATGTTTTTTCTTTCTTGAGGAAGGGGGGTTCTAAGGTACAAATCAATCAAACCATCCAAGGCCCAGAAAACGATCCAACTATAATGTTTTTTGAGTGTTACTAAATACACTATATACATTTCTTATACACTATATAATTTTTTTAAAATGGCGAAACTACCCTCGGCTTTTTTTGTTACTGTCATGTACTTCGCAGTTCATTTGCACGGTGCTTTCGTTTTCATTGTTGGTGATCGCAAGGTGATTTTGGTTGCGCATTCCTGTTGGCTTTGGTCAGAGGGGGTAGTCGTGGTGGTGGTAGGTGCGGTGAAGGTTGGCATTCGTCGTAGAAGCGTCCCTTGCCGGTGTGTACGAGGTAAGTAAGTACGGATTATGTAATATTTTTGTAAAAGAACTATACGGATTGAGTAATCCGTATGGGTGATACGGATTACTTAATCCGTATGCATGCTAGCAATTTGTATGAACCATACGGATTACTCAATCTATATGATCTATATGGATTACTCAATCCGTACACTTTGTGCGGATTGCGTAATCCGTATAGATCATACGGATTGAGTAACCCGTATGGTTCATACGGATTACTTAATCCGTGCAGTTCATACGGATTACTTGATCCGTACAGTATTTTTTAATAACAAAAATTAAAATCAATTTTAAAAAATTATCCTTTTTTAAATTAATAAAAGAAAAGATGGATAAATTGGATACCACACTGTTATAATTGCTCTGGATGTATTATATTAGTATATAGGTAAATTGGGAAAATGATTTAAGTATTTACTGCTTTGTTTAGGAAATTTTAGAATTCTCAATATTTTATTTATAAATTTGATTATTAATGTAGTGGCCAATGCATATTGTATATTGTATGAATCTATAATATCGATGTTGTCTAATAAAATATTTAATTGGTAAGATTAGTATTATAATGTTATTTAATATTAGTATGGCTGTGTTTGGTGAATGAAATCATTTTATTTTGATTTGTTAAGATGGACAACGACGAGTGAATTTATGAAAGTATTATGTCTGAAGATATTAATATGGAGGCTGACATTGATGAAGAAGCTGATACGTTTGAAAATGATTACCCTTCAATTGATTGTTCAGCTGCCTTCAATACCACCGAGGTATATATTTGATTTAGCATGTAGTTAAAGTAGTGTTATGATTGAGTTGAAGTCTAGAAATGATAGTACCCAACAATGAATGTTTAATTTTTGTAGGTGTTTGTTTCCCGTGAGGATGTATTGAAATGAGTGCGAAGTGTTGCTTATGATAATGATTTTGTAGCTGTCATAATGAGGAGTGGCATGGCAAGTGGAAAGCTAAGAACAACATCATATGTTATAATTGGTTGTCAAAGGAGCGGAAAATATAGATCATTTAAGAAAGGATTTGTACCAACAACGGGGAGCAGTTGAAAATGTGAGTGTCCGTTTAAGTTGAGAGCAAAACTCGTCCCGGGAGGTCAAGGTTGGATAGTCAAGCTAATATGTGACACTCATAATCATAGTTTGGCAAGGTCATTATGTGGACACGCATATGCTGGTAGGCTAAATGAGGATGAGAAGATAATTGTTGTTGATATGACAAGGTCAATGGTGAAACCCAAGAATATTCTCTTAACTTTGAAGGAGCACAATGCTAATAATTATACAACTTTGAAGCAAATCTACAACGCAAATAAGAGGTAATAACACTGAAATGCAACAGTTAATGAAACTTCTTCAGCGTGACATGTATATTCATTGGCATAAAATGAAAGAAGAAAATGTGGTACGTGACTTATTTTGGGCTCATCCAGATGCAGTGAAATTGACCAATGCATACCATTTAGTCTTCTTGATTGATAGTACGTACCAAACAAACAGGTACAGATTGCCTTTACTTGACATAGTTGGTGTCACACCGATGGGGATGACATTTTCTGCCGCATTTGCCTATTTAGAGGCAGAACGTATTAACAATCTTGTGTGGGCCCTTGAACGCTTTAGAGGGATGTTCTTTAAAAGTGAATGTTTTCTAGATGTGATTGTTATTGATAGAGATGCAGCGTTGATGAGTGCTGTGAAAATTGTTTTTCCTGAATGTACAAATTTGTTGTGTCGCTTTCACATTGACAAGAATGTCAAGGCAAAATGCAAAACTTATATTCGGCAGAACAACGCTTGGGATTATGTCATGGATGCCTGAGGAAGTATTGTTGATTGTCGTACTGAGAAGTTATATGATGATTGTCTTAAGAAGTTTGAAATTGCTTGTTCACCATGGCCTACCTTTGTTGATTACGTGAAAGAAACATGGTTGGACCCTCATAAGGAAAAATTTGTAATCGCATGGACCAATAAAGTTATGCATCTTGGTAATACTACAACTAATAGGTATGAAATGGGATTAATGTGTCAAATGTTTAAAGTTGGTGATATTGTCAAAGGTTTAATAACATTTTTGTTTGTTTTAAATGGGATTAACATGATTGTGGTTTCAATGCAGGGTTGAGTCTGCTCATTCGACTTTAAAAAGGCTTCTACAAAATAGCGTTGGAGATTTATGTTCTGTCTGGGATGCCATGAACAACATGATGACATTGCAACATACCGAAATAAAGGCATCTTTGAAAAGTAGCACCTATGTGATCGGACATGTATTTCAAGTCACTTTGTACAAGAGACTTATCGGCATGGTATCCAGGTATGCGTTAAACCACATTACTGCTGAGTATGACTGAGTTCATTATGCAGGGAAAAATCCCCAAAGATGTGGCTGTGTTTTGAGAACTACGTATGGTCTCCCATGTGCATGTGAGCTAGCTAAAATAGTTCTTGGCAGCATCCCGCTTTCAAGCATTCATATGTTTTGGCGAAGATTACATTTTTCAGACCAAGGTATACCTATGAGCGGGGAAATTCAGATAATCGAAGAGATTGACGCAATCTCCAACCGTTTTGAGAATCTAGACCTGTGCGGAAAAATGACCTTGAAGACCAAGCTTAAAGAACTTGCATTTCCTGACCTAACATCCATGCATCCCCCCTGAAAAGGTGAAAACAAAAAGGGCTCCAAAAAATAAACAAAGAAGGCATGAAAGGTCAACCAAGCGGGACCCGTCTTATTTTGAATATGTAGACGAATTGCATTCATTGCAAAACAGTTGCTCGACACCACATGTGTCTGCTTCGGCATATGATACGACAAAGAAGAGCAACCACATTCCTATGGTTGATCAGTTTGTTCCTTTTATGCACAAATTCATTGTTAACATCAGTGATGTTAAAGCTGATGGTAATTGTGGATATCATGTAATTGCTAGCGTTCTGGGGTATGGTGAAGAGTCTTGGCCTGTGGTTCATAATCATTTGCACTGTGAACTTTCAGAATGGTCTGATCAATATATAGCATTGTTTGGTGGTTTTCTTAGGTTTGAGCAGTTAAAGCGTTCCCTTCTTGTTGATGGATTAGCAAAGGTAACAGTTAAAATAATTTGATAATTATAACTTGCATTAATGGTTAACCCATTATTTCATTATGCTTCTTTAGGTAACAATTGATAAGTGGATGGATATTACCGACATGGGTTACGTGATTGCATCGAGGTATAACGTCATCGTGGTTTCACTTTCTCTCAAACAAAGTATAACGTTTTTCCCTCTTAGAAGCCAACCATCGAAAGATCCATGTCTGCATCGCATTATTTGTATTGGTCATGTTTTTGGGAACCACTTTGTGGAGGTATTAGTTTTAGTTTCAATTGTGTTGCCCTTTATTGCTTGACATTTAGTTTATTGGATTTGTTATACTAATTGCTTTTTTCAAATAGGTTGAACTGTCCGATGACTGCCCTATCCCACCAACTGCATTGTTGTGGCCAATGCATAGTTGTACGGAAGCAAAAGATTGGCCAAGTCATTATAAGCATTGACAGTGGATGTATGCTAAATCGATTCATAAAACCAAAACATATGTCGATTTAGGCTGACAATTTCATGTTTGTTCAATATCTAATGTTGCTTGTAATAGGTATGAAATTTGTAAATGTACTTTTTTACTTAAGAACTGTTGGTCAATATATTAGGCGTTTGTTAAAATATGTCATATGAGAAAACTTGATTACTTGAATAAAAGAAGCATGATTAATGAGTACCATTAAATACAAAAATCTAATGTAAGCTTCGTATGGTGAACAATATTCAAATACAAAGTAATAAAATAGTCTCAGTCAGTTTCCGCCATCCGTGCGCCTTCTAATAGTACCCCTCCTCCTGCTGGATCGAACAAACACATTTGCATGCTCAGTTACACTGCGGGCTAACTCCAACAGGTGTTGTGTAGTTGTGTAGGCATCGGTGCCAGGGGTGACCATCCTCATGTCCAGCATCTGCTGCAAGCCGTCTCCAATCCATTGGCACATTCCCTGAAACAATAACACAGTAATTCAAAGTTATAAGGAAATCGTAGAACAAAAGGAATGAATTGAAACAAACAGGTATGCATCGCAGGCATGATAAAGGAGTACCACAGCATGTGGAGGCATCTGGGCAACATCTGATGTTGGGACATCTGAAGGTAGGCCATCTGACGCAGGGCCATGTGTATCTGCTGGACATTCTGTGTCATCGTCATGTCTGGCCCCGGAAGCAGGAGCAGGGTGATAATGTAAAATAGTAGTGACCCTGGAAGGATGTCGTGTCGGCTCTCCTGGCTCTGGCGGGCTCATGAATGGGTGCGATACTCGATAATACCACCCCATATACTCATCTACACACTGGATAGGATATGTAACCAAGTCATCAGTGGCAACAATGTACTCCTCGAAGTGACTCCATCGGTCGTCGATATCTTCAGAGAGCAAAGACCCATCCGGAGACAACTGTGGGATATGTTGAACTCACCCATACTGTCGCATCACCCGCTCTGGTAAATGTCGCACCCTGTGTGGCCCCAAGTGGATGTAGCCAGAGAATAAGGAAATGGTCTGGAAATCCCTGTGCGCACGGTGATCCAGGTAAGGCGTTCAGACGACATCATCAAGCGTCAACCTATCCAGTCGCCTACGATAGGTTGAAACAGGCAAAGCCTTCACCCTCTCCATTGGCATGCACGTGGACACCTCTCCTGGTACTTGGCATTTGCCGTGACACTCCCAATAGTGAGGAAATGTTCATAGACCCAGCACTGTAGCACAACATATGAAATGAATTAACAATATTCATAGTATACAATGTCAACATATAGATAGTCAGAAAATATTGATGTGTTCATATTACCTGTATCAACGAAATGTATCCGGCTAGGTGTTTCCCGTGATGTTGGGATGCATAGTTCAAGTTTTCATAAACATGAACCAGTGCAGCTGCACCCCAAGCATACACCGTCGATTGGTCAAGATCGCGAAATGCGTCCAAGAATACCACACTGATGTGTGTGGCACTCTTGTTCGCAAATATAGTGCACTCGACCAAATGCAGCAGGTATGCTCTCGTAGCTAAAATCCACTGCCTAGCTTCACACTTGGCAGCATATAATTCCCGAAGCCAAGACAATTGAACATATGCACCGTGGCATTGTTCGGTCTCAGCTTCAGCATCCTGTGGTGTTACCTCCAACAACTCAACAAGGAGTGTTATTGCGTCCCCCACGTCCATCACCTCATAAGTCTGCAAGTTTCCCATGATTGGGAGATGCAACAATGCTGCAACATCGTCTAGAGTGATGCTCAGCTCTCCGATGGGTAGGTGGAAGCTACTGGTCTCGGGGTGCCATCGCTCCACAAACGCCGAAAGTAATCCCCTATCACCAATCTCCACCAAACACGAAATCAATGGGCTTAACCCGGTAGCCGCGACTAAGCCTTTAATCTCAAGTGTTGGCTTTCCAAACTTGGCTACCTTACACCCATGGGATGCCAATTTTAACTCTACCCGTTCCTGAAAAAAGGTGTAAGTAAGTAACAACACATACATATGCAGGCATTAACTTGTATTTAGTTAAACATATCAATATCTCTCCGGCCCACACTCTCAGTGTGACATGGTTATCGTAATCGATCAAAATCGATGGATCTTCCGGCCCACCTGGGAAGCTTTCAAGCCCGGTCCCATCATCCGCATGCATTGGTACATGTTCCGGCTCCACAACTCCTTCATGAACTATAGGTTCCTCAGGAACAGCCTTAGCTTGCCGTTGTCTTCTTGCGGATGCGGTAGGCCTACGACTTTGACCGCCCTGTTCTACACCCTCACCCAATCCTCCTCTGGTTCTTGCCATAATTTGTACCATTTGTTAATCAACATAGTCATAAACTTAAAACAAAACAAATAACAAACATATATCTCAACATATAACCAAATGCCTTATCATGGATATTTTTGTGCCCTTCACTGGCCCAAAATTTAACATTGTGGATGCTGGTTTCATGGATATTTTTTAATATTTCTATAGCCTCAAGTTAGACATAATGCTTAAGGTACTAGAAACTTATCCTTGGTTTAGACATTGCTATGTCATGACACCCAAACAATATGGTAAACCAAGAAATGAGAAACATGATGTGAATTAACTTGAAAATGAATATCTAAACTTATCTAATAATCAACATCATATGCCCAAAATAGAGGTATTGTCTAATCTGACTTAACACTCTTGCTAGCATCTTCACCTTCATTTTTCTCACTCTTGGAGGATCAATTTGAAAGCCCATTTTTGTCACTCAATGCACACAAGTTAGCAATGTGAATGCCGATTGAAAATGAAAATGTCAACTTATACTACTGTTAATCTTCCTTCAATATCCACAAATTAAGTTCAAATATTCAGTTGTCCTTTATATTCAGTCATTTTTATTTACAATGCAGTAACAAGTTTAAATAAGACAAATATCACATGTAATATTGTCAATCATACACAAACATGACAAGCAAGTATATATGACATACAATGCTGCCTTATTTACCCTAATAAACCAATCCATATGCAGTCATTCAAATTTGAACATCCTAATATACATAAATTAAGTAGATTTTATCAAATTTAAAGCAGTTCACAGGGTTTTTAGCTCTGTACGGATTACCTAATCCGTATGAAGCTTACGAATTACACAATCCGTAAGTTCTATACGGATTACCTAATCCGTATCCACCTTAAACCCTTCCTACGGATTAATCAATCCGTGCCATCCTCGTTCCACACCAACCCATTGAAAGCTAACTCACCTTCGACGGACGCAAACACCGACCACCACCACGAACGCGACCACCAAGCCGGACCAACAATGCCTATTTGAACCACGCCGGAGAAGGACTGGAGATGACGCTGTTGCGGAAGAATGCGGTAATCTGTAAGAAGAAGGAAAATGCAGAGAGAAAAATGAAAGCACCCTTCTGAATTCAAATTTTTTTTATTTTAATGAAAATGATTAAGAGGATATTTCGGGTATTGTACTGTGCCTATATAGTGTATAAGAAATATTTATAGTGTATTTAGTAACACTCATGTTTTTTCTTGTGAATGGAAGCCCTTCTCTGATGGTTGGGCCATATTAGAAGTGTTACCCGTCTGATTCAAACCCCGAAAAGAAACGGCCAATGCTACCGACACTCCCTTCTTGATGTTTCCATCCCCCACTTCTTTTTGTAAATTTTTTTAATACACCATAATATGGTTTAGATATAACTGAGATACATTGTTTTCAGCTATATAAGTAACATATAAGTAAAATATTGGCTCGTTTGGCCTGTGTTGTGATTGTGAATTTTGATGTTGTCGATTGTTGCCATCCAACGTTTTCCATGAGAGTATTGAATGTATGTTAGATTTACATTTGAAAATGTTGTGACATGTATTCTAATGTAAATCCAATGGATAAACACAAAAACAAGGATCATTATTCGTTGACAACATTGTTTTTACCTCAAATGTAATTTTGCAACTGAAACCAAACATGCTCTTCTATAAGGGAAACTATCCATGGGCCAATGGCTCCTTTTAAGTACCTAAACTGTTCGACCCAAGAAAGCATAGAGTGATGGCTTCTGTTAAACATACATTCCAATGTTAATTGTGTACAACCCTTTTACTTATTATAATTAAATTTCCAAATATATCTTTCATATTCGAAAATTAGTGCACCCCCCAACTATGTAGCACCGACACCGACACGCGACACGTAACACGACACGACTCGACTCTCCGACACGTCAATCTTAAAAAATTATGGATTTCGACACGTTGGGATACGTTTTAATATTAAATAATATTTTTAATTTATATAATATATATTCCATTTAAAATATAATTGGCTGAATTGAAACTTCATAAATAAATTCCCAGATCAAAGTAAATTGTATTAATAAAAAAATGTGTAAATAGCACTAATTAAATTAAAACACAAAATCCAGTTTATAATTAAAAAAAATAGCCAAAGGAGTATAGTTAGCAAAAAAGAGGTGCAGGAAGCAAATCCGGCCCAAAAGGACAAACCTAATCCCCTCTGTATATAAAAAAGCTGTCTTCTTCGTCTTCAAATCAGCTGCCGCTGCTCCGCTGCTCCATTGCTTACTGCTGCTGCGCCGCATTGCTTGTTGTTGCGTCTTTGCTTACATGCGTGTGCCTTCCGCTTCCTCCTTCATCTTCCTCTTCCACTTCAATGCTTCTGCTTCCTCTTCCATGTTATCGGAGGCGATGCCGACGCGGTGAGATCCGTCGTAGTGCAGCGGTGGTACAACCCACTGCACCTGAGAACAGATGGTCAACGCGTCGGACACGGTCAAATTCGCGTGTCGAAACCGGTCAACGAGTCGGTGTGTTGACCGCGTGTCCGACACCGTGTCGGAGCGTGTCGGCGCGTGTCGCTGTGTCGGATCGTGTCCGACGCGATTCTCTCTGGTTTTGGACGTGTCCGTGCTTCATAGCCCCCCAACTCCTTTTTTATTCTTCTTATATACCGTATGAATTCAATTGAATGATTGAAATCAAATTGTGAAACTTTTCTTCACAGTCTCGTGTGCGTGAGTGGGAAGCAATTTTCTTCTCTCTGGATGTTGTTCGTTTCCTCTGCGCATGTTTGTGGGCTTTTTAATTTCTATCCCATTGATATCACTAACATTTTCTATCTTGAAAAAAAACGAAGATGGAATGAAACCAAGAGAAGGTTATTGAAATAAGATGCGATGAGTAGGATCGACTTGGGGTGTACTAATTTCTAGAAAAGGAAGAAGAATAAGGGATATATTTAGAAAAACAATCACAAAATAAGTGAAAGGAAGGTATGAGATTAAAATGGGAGGTATGTTTAGCAAATGCCTATAGTGATAAATGTTGCTTTAAATTCTAGGGTTTTACTAAATACACTATATAAATTTCTAATACACTATATGTGAACAGTGCGCAGACGAAAATGTCATTCGTGATTTGAAGGTTACGGATTGTCGAATCCGTAAGAATCTTACGGATTCGACAATCCGTAAGTTTTTTTTTTAAGTAATACGGATTGTCCAATCCTCCAATCCTTATGGGCCATACGGATTGAGTAATACGGATTGAGTAATCTGTATGGCCCATATCCGTAAGTAGTTTTTTTTTT
>CM023944.1:7468610-7488304 GCA_013407115.1 Glycine latifolia | reverse complement strand
TTAAGTTAAAATATATTTTTTCAAATAATTTAAAATAATGGCGCATGCAGGTCTCGAACATGTGACCTTCATGTTATTAACGCGGCGCTATCCTTATGGGCCATACGGATTACTATACGGATTGAGTAATCTGTATGGCCCATATCCGTAAGTAGTTTTTTTTTTTAAGTTAAAATATATTTTTTCAAATAATTTAAAATAATGGCGCATGCAGGTCTCGAACATGTGACTTTCATGTTATTAACACGGCGCTCCAACCAACTGAGCTAATACATCAATTATATTAAAAAATAATTAATGTTGATACATATAATACTATTTTTTTAATGTATATTTAATACACATATCTAAATTTTTAATTGTTTAATGAAAATTAAATTAATTATATATAACTCATTAATTAATAAAATTAAAATAAAAGAGAATCCTATTTGATATGATCATAGCTAACAATTATCCTAATTGATAAAATGAACATAATATCCCTAATTAATAAAATAAGAATCTGAAATAAAAAAGATAAAAAAATTAGATAAACTAAACAATTAAAGATTTAGATATGTGTATTAAATATACATTAAAAAAATTAGTATTATATGTATCAACATTAATTGTTTTTTAACATAATTGACGTATTAACTCAATTGGTTGGAGCGCCGCGTTAATAACATGAAGTCACAGGTTTGAGACTTGCATGCGCCATTATTTTAAATTATTTGAAAAAATATATTTTAACTTAAAAAAAAAACTTACGGATTGCCGAATCTGTTCGGTAATCCGTAATCCATATGAAGGTTACGGAATCCGTAACCTTCAAATCACGAAGAGCATTTTCGTCCGCGCACTGTTCATATATAGTGTATTAGAAATTTATATGGTGTATTTAGTAAACCCCTAAATTCTAATATGGTCAGGCCTATTTCAAGTCACCTCAACCCAAATGCTACTTAGACCAATTTGTCTTTAGTTTAAAATGTAATTTAGGTTCTATTATTTTTTTTAAATGCCACTTTTGTTCCCTGTTAAAAAGATAAAGACATTTAGTTCCTTAATTAATTATCAAAAATCATAAAATTCGGTCCTTATATGTATAAAAATTATTAGTTTAATTATTATCATCATGCTATCATCTATAACAGTCCTACATTCACTATTAAATTCCTTACTCATTTTTAATTTGATTCTTATATATTTAGCGTAATTCTTAGTTTGATGCTTATATATGTAGCCTATTACAAACAACGGAAATTAATTTTGGTTGTATAGTTAATTGATGCAAAGAAATATCAACCTATATTATACAATAAAGTTTAATTTCCATCCAAAATATTTATATAAAATAAATAAATAAAAGGCGAGAGCTACAAATATCAAACATTACATAACTAGCATACACTAGTCGTGTAGTGATTAATATTACTAACACTCCACTCTATTATTATTTTTTATTAGTCGTGTACTGATTATTCTTATTACCCCTCAAAAAGAACACAGACCTAATTTCTAAATATCGTAAGTCAAGCCTGTTCAAGGTGGACCATCTTTTATTAGCTAATAAAAATTGAATAAACTAGCTCCTTAGTCAACCATGAGTACACGAAAGTGCGTAAGCGAGAAAAAGGGGAGAAGAAATATTTGACAGCAGTTGAAGTTTGCTTGAACACTTCAAATTTAGTATTAGAAAAATGTTGCCCCCAAAATTACATTTGCCATCATAGTATAATTCTTCAACCAACTCAAACGAATGATGATGATGGAAGGGTAAATCAAAGTTGACAATAGATGTCAATGTGTCTTAGTCATCTGTGTCATTTACTCAACATGGTAAAAGAAAGAAAATGTATTGTTCATATCAACAGGACAACACATACTATATAGTATATACCAATATTAATTAGCAGGTGGTTGATTAGCCATTATCAAATAAATGACCGTATCAAGCTATTGGTTTCTCTGTAGCCACGTCCGTCACTTCATGTCCACGGAATCCTCAACTTAATTACAGGACAAGAAGTGCACCTCATCTCCACCTCTTTAATTGCCCAGAGATTTCTCTCTTTAGATCTCTTAAAACTAAAATTTTTCAGATTGTTGATTCTGATCACGTTTAAATTTTTTAAATTATGCATACATAACATGGTTTTCAAAATGTTGAGGGGTTTACGTGGAGGAAGATTCCAGTAACTTGTATGACGATTCACGATGATACAAGATAAATGTTTCCGGTGATGAGATACAACAAGCATAGACTCTGACGACCAAGTCAAAATATGAGTACGAGAGTGAGTATGAGTGGAGTTGTGTGTACTTGAGAATAGTCCTCTTATATATAGTCATACTTGGTGGTAGAGACAGATTCAATAATACATTAAAGGGAGGGTAGAAATATTTTTCATATATAATTATTTAAATGTCGAATCTTAATTAATAAATAATAAATTTAACAAAATATTTACTATTGATTTTATGTGCAAAACTAAAGTAAGATTCATCAGTAAAAGAAAATTAAGTAAATATTAATTCAAGATCTATTTTTCTTATTATTTTCTTCATTAATGTTTTTTTGAATTTTATTTTTTACATATATATATATATATACACAGAAAGAATCTTGAGGAAGGGAGGAGTGAATACTTGCTTGCCCCCGTTCAATCAGCCACCGCTTGAGCAGGAAAAGCTGTTAGGCCATCTCCAATGCAATTTTTTGATAGAAATTCTTATTTGACGTGACCTCTTTTTTTTTGCTTTTTTTGAACTGACATGATCTAATTGATAAATGAGAAGCTTAAAATTAAGCTACTGTATTTTATATAAGATGTCCTTCTTAAAAGAAGGATCCACTAAAAGTGGGTAAGAAATCTATCTAAATTTCTACCACTAGAGTTGTCCTTAGGTTTGTTAGATATCTCAGGGGAAACCACGTGGCGAGATGCATTTGGTTACTTGTTTGCACAAATTCATTATCTACTCTTAATATACTTGGACGAAGTGCATGTGTGTCGTCTTTAGCTATTGGACATAATATATTTTAAGGCTGTTTTCCTCTTGCTTCAATTGTTTGAGTATCTTGGATTTAAAATTTCAAGGTTCATTTAATCCTTATAACTGTTCCCGTTTGAAATTTTACTCTCTACTTAACAAAATTTTAAGTTTTAGTACTTAAAAAATCTTTTATAATGATTTATCACTACATGAAATTTTACACTACCAACAAGTGTTCTCCAACGTTAGTAATGAAAATCAATTATATATATATATATATGTAAGGACTAAAACTTTAATTTTCTAATATAATAAATACAATAAAATAAAAATTATGCACAAATAATATAAAATAATTTTATATTTTCATTTAATTATAATTTATTATATATAGTAAGTTTATTAACTTTTATAATAGCTATCTTAATAAAAGTCAATTCAATAATAATTTACGGCACAGTGTCAATATATAATCATTAAACATAAAGAAATTATAAAGCTCAAAATGAATAATTCAATCATATTGTAAATTGAATTTAAACACGAGAGCATGAATTAATAAATTATTAATTTGAATGATGTTGAACTCATTCTCTTAAATAAATTTTGGATTTAAGGTTTATGAATGAAAAAAAAGTGATTAGCAAATAATTTTCTTAAAAGTGGTCAATTAATTTCTTGGTAAAGATTATACACCAATATCGTATTGGAAAAGAAAAAAAAAACACGAGGGCACGAGGGAGTTTCGAAGTTGTGACTTGTGAGTGATCAGATCGATGGTAACTTGAGGTATTACGTGGACGTCATGCTTATACCGATATATATTGCAAGACAGCAACAATTAGAGAGGAAGTTTCAATATAATAATTTGATTAATGAAAAAAATTCTTTTGTGTTATTTTTTTGAAAATATGTTTGGTAATTTAAATTATAATAATTTTTATAATTTTAACAAAAGAAGCATATTTTTATGATAAATTAAATTTTAGAATTTATGATTAAAAAGTTTATAACTTAATTATTAGTTTTTTTTTTGTTTTTTCGTTTGATTTCCAAACTCCAATAATTAATTATTTAAAACAAAATCACTTGTTATAAGCAACTTATAAAAGATAAAATCTTTTAAACAATTCAAATAAGACAAATTATTTTTAAATCATCAATTTTTGCTTAATATATTTAAATTTAAAATTTAATTTGCTTTTAAAAAAAAATTCATACAATTAATAAGATTTATAATCAATTAACAAACATATTTTTTATGATTAATTCAAAACATAAAGAATCCCATTAATGAAGCAAGACCCACTAAATGAAGATTATTCTTACGCCTTTCATATCTTAATAAATAAACAACGGAAAAAAGGACCGAAACAAAAAGAATTGTACATAAATAAGTCAACAAAATCTAAATAATAAATAAGGCTTATTCAACTCGAATAAGGTATAGTATATATACAGAGAGTGAAAAAAATTAAGAAAGAGATAAGACTTTTAATTATCGTGAGAAATTGATAAAACTTAAAAATAAATTATTAGATTATATTTAGAATAAATACAAGTGTTTTTTTTAAATAGATATGTGATTATTATTAAATTATAAATTTTTTACAATTAAACTAAATTATAACTTGAGGAAGCTATTTTTTAAGATTTTTTAAAGAAAATTAAATTTATAACTTTAGTTTCCGTTAATAAATATCTTATTTTTAGTAAAAGAAATGAGTGTCGGTATCCGCCTTATTTATTTGAAAATAAGCACTAGCTAAGTGATAACACACTTTTTAACATATTTTTTTTAATTAATTAAAATTTATTAAAATTATAAAATAAAATTTCATTAAATAAAATGTGAGATTCATAAAATTACCATTTTTAATAAATTTTAATCAATAAAAAGGGTGTGTTCAAAAGTGTTTCTATCATTTATTCTTATTTTTTTTTATTTTATGATTTTTGCTAATTAATATCCTTAAGACATTGGTTAAGAATTAAAGAAAAAAAGTTATTGTAGAAAGTACAGGCAAACATAAAAAATTATTCAATAACATAATTTTATGTATCCCAGTAATTTTTTTTATATTTTTAATTTCTTAACCAATACCTTAAAAACACTAATTAACATTTACCTTATTTATTTTACTAACTAGAATGTTATAACTATGAAGTATTTATCAACTTTTACTAATAATTATGATTATTGTCAGAGAATTTAACTAATCATCATTAATAGAATCTCTTCTTCTAAACACATATTTTTCATTAACAAAACTCAAATTTAATATATTACTTTAATCAACAATGAGTTGGTTTAATTTCACTTGAATAAACAATGAGTTGGTAATTTTTATCTTTAATTTGAATTAAAGGATACTAGTACTCATTTAGTCTCTAATTATTAGATTTTTTCAACTAATTCCCGCCTCTTAAAAATAATAATTAATTTTGTTAATTACATTAAATTTTTCAATTATTTATATTATCAGTTTAAAATTATATTTTTTTTATCTCTTTATCCACTCAACTATTTTTTTTATTAATATTTAAAGAGAGAATAATTAGAGTTGCATATATACTAGGAGCGGGAAAGAAGAAATCCACACTGTGTTGGCGCAAATCATGACACACAACCCGTAGTGCACCTTTAATAAATTTTTGTAGTTGTTTGTTATCTGGTCCATCTTGAATCATATAAAGTCAACAAAATTAAACCACATGCTTTAATAATTGCCAGTGACATCAAATCAAATCAAATTGACGAATTGATAAATAGGTTTTGTTAATAATTATTTTCATGATAACAAACGGTTAAGAAATTTAAAAACAATATAATGTTTTTTTTTATCAGTAAAGTAGTATAATGTTAGATCATGTTATAATAAGTTTTTATAAAAACCTTTTAATAAAAAAATATTTATTATTTTGTAGTATTATTTTCGAGATAATGAATAGTGAAAAAAAATTATACACAGTGGCCGTAAATGGCAATGAATCTCCAACCAATCAACAAGTCAACAAATTGTCATTTGACTGCTCTAGTTCAGGGCTTAGTTTTATCAACGTGTGATATTTGTATTAGTTTTATATATTTAGTTACCTTTTTTCACACACATAATTAAACTAACCATAGTTGCTCCTCCAAATGTGTAGACCTTTCATTCATTTGATGACTTGCTTCCATATTTGCTCGCTAGACATAGTGCAATGCCTCATTCTCAATTGAATGAGGAGACTCTTCACTATACAACTGGGAACAAATTGGGACTATTGAGTAAGTATGCATTATAACAGATGTTTGAAGTAACACCGATCCTGAGTCTTGCCTCTAGTAATATAAGTATATGTACAATTTTTTTTACAGAACCTGCTCTGATAAAGTTTAAAAAAATGAGAGTACGATAAGGGTAGAAAAGGAAATTAACATGATAAGTTCCCTAAGGCCTTGTTTGGGAATTAGGAGGGAAAGGAAAAGAAAGAGATTCAAGGGAAAGGGAGGGGAATAGAAGGGAGAAAAAATGAGGGAAGTTTCTTCCTCCTCTTTTGAGAGTTAAAAATATATTAAGAAAGAGAAATGAAGAGTTAATATGATATTTTTACAATTTTACCTTTATTTCAAAAAGTTAAATTCAATTAAATAACACTGATTAGGATAGAATAATAATTTTATTAACATTGGTTGATTTAGGATAGTAATTTTATTACTTTATCTTCTAAAAATCTCCCAAATAGGGAAACAATAATTTTTAGGCTTTGGAGGATTTCAGAGGAATTTTAAAAATTCTCAAATCCTTTTTATCAAAAATTAAAACTCCTAAATAAAGAAATATTCATATCCAAACCTTTTCCTTCCTTTTCTTCCCCTCTAAAATTCCTCTCTCAAACAAAGCCTTAAGGAAAGTGAATAGGTTGACGGTGATTAATTGGTTACCAAATAGCATCAGTCGGTATCGGTAGTAATTGACTGATACAAAAATTGAAGGCAATGCGAAAACGATTAAAACGGGACGAGAGACGTGTGGAAAATGAAAAGGAGAAACTTGTCTTTTTATACTTGTTCCACGGGACACGATCTTGTACCGTGATTCAGAGAGTAACAATTTGTTTTGCTTTTGTTATGTCCCGTAATATTTATTTTGTTCTGTGCGGTAACCGTTTTCCAAATCAAACGAGGGACAATAAATTTTGTCCTGTCCTGTCCCGCAAAATTTTGCTAATCAATTGGGGCCTAAATATTAAGGGATCCTTAAAATGTTAGTAGTAAATATTACGGTAACTTTCTGATCCTAAATATTCCAGTAACCTATTTATAAATGTTTGACCTATTTTTAACCTGTTTTTAATTTCGTGTCATAATTATGCTAAAACCGTCGAACGTAGCATAATTTACCTAACTGCAATTAATAAAATTTATAAATAGTCTCGCCGCCTACCCATTCAATTCTCAGGTACACGTTCTCAATGACTATCTCTATCTTAAGTTCATTATCTCTACCTACTTATTTAAAGACACTACATCAGTGAACCTGGGGCAGTTGAAGTATTTACTTAAAATGTATGATAAGATTGGTGGTAAGTTAACGTTTAACTGTTTAAGAAACCGATTCTAGAACCTTTTCTTAATTAAGTGTAGCTGTATATTCGGCATATAAATATGCTGTGAGGGCAAGCCTCTCCGAGAACATCTTTCTCCCCAGCTTTGCTTACAGTTCCTATAATTTTTTTTTCTTACCAAGCTCTGCAACTTTGCTTCTCAACATGAAGTATCGTCTCCTACCCATTTTTACTGTACTCAATGTGAGCTTCAACATCCAAACAACCGAAGCATGCATGCTTATTAGTACTTTATTTAAAGTTGTGGTTTCCTTTTTCTTCATAAACTAATATAAAAGCTTGATTTCTATTTAGAACGGGGATTTTCTTACTATAGCCACAAGAGTTATAATATATGGGATTTTTTCTGATAAATTGTAAAACATTTACCGGTATTAATTTTATCATATATATATATATATATATATATATAATTAAATATGATCAACAACAAATTAATATTTAACACTGTATCACATATCATGAAAATAATAAGGGTGCTGCATAATCTGTTTGAAATGTATTAAATGTTTAATCACGAGATGTTTTTGTATTTGACTCAAACTTGAAGCTTGCACTGGTGGCAACCCATGCTGCTTTACCCCCTGAAGTTTACTGGAAGTCGGTGCTTCCTACTACGCCAATGCCAAAAGCCATCACTGATATCATTTAATCTGGTTAGTGCACCATAGTATACTGAATTTCAAACTAGCTCATATGCATTGTTACATATACATTTGAAAATAAATTAGAGAATCTTGATTAGAAATACTCAATGGTGTAGTGAAATATTTTTGCTTAATTAAGCATATATACACTCAATCATTGTAACAGAGTTGAGAACATAAGTTGAATTTGTGAAGAATGACTTAACTAGGTTTGATTTTAACATAATATATTCTTGAAAATAGACAAAAAAAAATATAATTTAAATATAATTAAATCTCAAACAAATAATTAGTTTTATAGTCGACCTAAAGTCAAAGTTTAGGAATATCTCATGATCCTATTAGGGAACCTAGGACTTTGATTAGAATGGTTAAAAAAATATTTGTATATAATTACTAGTAGTATTTTCAATCTACAAATATTAGTAATTGACAAAACTAGTAAATATTATACAATTATATCATAATAACTAAAAAAGTTACTCATGTGAACACATTATTATTATTTTTGATTGACTTTAAATTTATCTAGAGTTATAAAATTTTACGAGTCTCACTTAGGATTTGATAGTTTGCACTTCTAATTTTGGAATTTCAAAAGAAAATTAATTAACAGTATAAAATATATTAGAAATAATATGGGTAGAGAATGTTAACACTCCTATTTAAGAAAATACTATACAGATAACTTTTTCTTTTTCATTTTTTTAATCTTTTTCTTATTTTTTTTTCATTGTATCGTTTGTCAAATCTATCTGTTTATCTTTTTATTAATTTCTTTAAAACTTAAACAATTGAATATAATAATTATATAAAAATAATTTTTAATTTATCTTTCTAAAATATAAAAATTTGAAACTTCAAATATATATATATATATATATATATATATATATTATAGAGTAAGATATAATATATATGTATCTCTTAATTAGGGAGGAAAGTATGTATTATAACACAAGATCGAAGGGAAGTCAATGTAACACTTGCATGTTGCATCTCTTAGGAGATAATCAATCAATTTGTTTAAATTAAAAAAAAAAAATCATAAACTTTTATTTTTAAATTAATAATTTTTTAAGAGGCATATCAAAGTTGCTTCTTAAAAAAAACAAAAAATTACTTTAAAAAACAGAATTGACAAATATATCAAAAAAGGAAAAAATTTGTTTATTTTATTAAAAAAATTGTGTTTTTTTTATTTTAAAAAAAAAAGCTTAAGTAAACAAGCCCAATTGTGTAATGTACATGTGTTTTAGTAATGAATTTCAAACAAAAAGTTAACAAAATTTTGACAGAAAATTTAAGACTGGAGAAAAGTATTATACACTCTAATTTATCAGGGAGAGAAGTGTATATTTAAAATGTAAGAGAAAAGAACAATGCAATATTTGTATATCTCTATGGAGAGGAGTGTAATTTCCTGTATATTTAATGATAAAACATGCTTAAAAGTATTTAAAATGTGTTATTGTAACTCCTCTCAACTTATTAACTAGTTTGTCCCACTGGTACGACTTATATGTACAACTTCACTGTCTTCACATGAACATATAAATCGACACACATTAATAATCGGACCTAGTCACCATATATGCTCTCCTTTTCAAATGTGCAATCATATACTATATAGTATTGTGAAAAAAGAAAGGTGCAGTCATACATGACGTCGTTAGTCGGGAATAATAAAAAATAAATGGCAAGTGAAGATATTTAAAAATATAAATATTTTTTATTGTTTGGTTAAAGGAACAGAAATAAAGTGACTTTTATTTATGTCTCCTTTCTTTAGTCATATATGTTATATTTGGTAAAAATATATTATCTATTTATATTTGGTAAATAAAATAACTATTTCATAGAGTTAGAATGAAATATAAATATGATACAATGAGTCGAAAGTTAATGGTCATCATAGGCAATAAATGTTTGGTACCCCTCGGAATGGAATAAAATAGAAATATTCAAAAAAGTAAATCTTCGGATTTATCTTACATGTCCAATATGAATTAATATTCTCTTACATATTTGTTAAAAAAAAACAAAACTTGTTTTTTTGTCATATACGTAGAGAATTAATATATAACTAGTGGTGTATAGTACTCAAAGTAATAGGATGTCAAAGAAATTTAACTCAATGATTGAATATGATTCTATAAATTATTATAATTTTTTTTTATATTGTCACATTGTTTTTTATTCTTGTGGATAAAAAAATGGAAAGTATTAGAATTGCAAGAGTAAGTGGATTACATAGGGCATAATTATAACTCGTTGCAGATAGAATGTAGTTTGGCTTAGGTTAAACTAACAATAAGTTAATTCATAACTTTGCAGATTGGGTGGAAGAGAAAAGCAGCTCAGTGCATGTTGGAGGCGGAGGCGTGAACGTGCATGCAGGAAAAGGGGGTGGCAGTGGCACCAATGTCAACGTTGGTGGAAAAGGAGGCGGAGGTGTAAACGTGCATGCAGGCCACAAGGGAAAACCAGTGCATGTTTCAGTTGGCTCAAAGTCTCCATTTGATTACGTGTACGCCGCCACGGAAACTCAATTACACGATGACCCCAACGTCGCACTCTTCTTCTTGGAAAAGGACTTGCATTCTGGAACAA
The DNA here is from genome assembly GCA_013407115.1 of Glycine latifolia. Classification (NCBI taxonomy): domain Eukaryota; kingdom Viridiplantae; phylum Streptophyta; class Magnoliopsida; order Fabales; family Fabaceae; genus Glycine; species Glycine latifolia. Next base: position 7,477,451 of record CM023944.1, on the reverse strand, counting down.
AGTTGGACTTGCACTTCACCAGGAGTACATCTAATCAAGCCACGTTCTTGTCACGCCAAGTTGCGGATTCGATACCCTTTTCATCCAACAAGGTGGACGTTATATTCAACAAGTTTTCTGTCAAACCCGGGTCAGAGGAGGCTCAGATCATGAAGAATACCATTAGTGAGTGTGAAGAGGGTGGAATCAAAGGAGAGGAAAAGTACTGTGCCACTTCGCTTGAATCCATGGTTGATTTCAGCACTTCCAAGCTTGGAAATAACGTTGAGGTTGTGTCCACAGAAGTGGACAAGGAAACGGGATTGCAGAAATACACCGTAGCACAGGGAGTGAAGAAGTTATCAGGGGACAAGGCTGTTGTGTGCCATAAGCAGAACTACCCTTATGCTGTTTTTTACTGTCACAAAACTGAGACCACCAGAGCTTACTCTGTGCCTTTGGAGGGTGCTAATGGGGTTAGGGTTAAAGCGGTAGCAGTGTGCCACACTGACACATCAGAATGGAACCCTAAACATTTGGCCTTTCAGGTGCTCAAAGTTAAGCCAGGAACTATTCCTGTCTGCCACTTCCTTCCCGAGGATCATGTTGTTTGGGTTCCTAAGTAGATTTGCATTCAAGTCCTTTTTCCATATATGTCCTTAAATAACTAGATTCAGTAGCATCAGCTACAGAACTCGATGCATGTATTTGCACGTACTATGTAGTATAAACCATGATGCAGCAATTATATGTGACTTATGTGTTTGAATAGTAAATTGTTGCGCTCTCGGCAAGTATACCGATCGTTCCAAGTAATAAAGTGATAAATAAAGTATCGTTTCCACAAGAATTGAGACACCAATCGTATTATATCTATTATCTAAAAGTTGGACGAACAAATGTTTGGTGAAATTGTGTGTTGTATTTTGAAATGAGTAAAATTAAAGACAAGAATTAAGAAATGACAAGTAAATATGAACACGAAATTTCGGTTAAAACAATATGAAAGAAGAAGTAGTTAGGGCACACGCACTCTTTGATCCCCACCTTATTAACTTGGATTGATTACTACATTCGATTACTCAATTTACTCAGAATATGCATCTTCATACAAATGTTAGTTAAGTCTTAATTTCTTAGTGACTTTAACCCGTTTACCCATTTAAAGACCCTAATTCCTTAATAGTCTTCCTTAGATTAAACATTAAGTTCGACACATTAAATCATCTGCAAACATACATTTTTATTCCTAGATAATGTAAAGATTGTTACTTTACCAAAGTCAGAGCTTAGAATTCCAATATTCCTATTGTGAACCCTAGCTCTCAACACATTATCAGAATGATCAAGTCTAATAAAGAGAGATATTTCATTCAAAGCAAGGTAAAGTAAAATAACTTAGCATAAAAGAATAATAGAACTCAATCCAATCAAAAAGGGGTTTACATCAAGTGTGTAGCCCTAACTACAAGAATGAACTAGCCAAACCTATTCATGATTGGCTTCAATAACAAAAGATGAAGCATGTTCAGTTGAAGAACAAAGAAGAAGAAGAAGAAGAAAGGAGTCTCTCCACTTGATCTTCAAGCTCCTAGCCCTAGCTAAGCACTCCCCAGCTCTTTGTTCTGGTTTTTCTCGTGTAAAAAGCCTATTTCTTAGCAGTGGGTCTTGGTATTTATACTTGGGAAGTAAATCTCCCAAAATACCCTCAGCAGAGTGCACAGTACAGCTGAATCTGTGTTTTCATGCTACTGACGCCAAGTTCCATGCTAATAGCGCCACCATATTATCATCCTGGCACTGACCGCATCGCTTTCTACGCTAATCGCGCTAGGAGACAGACAGGAATACACTATCAATTGATTCAGTAGCGCGGTTGGCGCCATCATTCACGCCGTTAGTGCCAGTTGGCAGTGAGAATTGCATTATATTTATCATTTGGCGCTGATAACGCCAACTTTCGCGCTGTTAGCGCAGGATGGCAGTGAGTTTTGCCTTTAATTCTCCTATTTGGCGCGATTGGCGCCAGAGTTCGTGCGGATCGTGCCAGAACCTCTGACTTGGTTTGTTTTCTCTTGTCCTCTTAACTTCTGTTGGCACTTTTCAACTATGAAACTACATAAACTGAATGAAAGCATGATTAAGAAGAAGTTATCAATATTTCTATCAATTGTAAGCAATTATTACTCATTTGTGATCAATTTAAGACTTCTTTTAGCTTGGAAACACTATGTGCTAGGCGCATATCCTAAATCGATATAGATGTAGTATTGCGGCGTCCTCGGTCTCTTATATAGATGAGAGATATTGTTGTTATGCAAATAACCTTGTGTGTTTAAATTTGCCTCTATATTATATATATATATATATTGCTCTGGATCCTGGATACCACATCGACCTGTTGAAATCTGGCGTAATTGTGATGGCGCAGAATTTTACTTGTCTTGAAGATTTTGTTATTATGGCCGGTGGTGAAGGAAACATACTTGAAGTTTCATATATATCCACCAAAAATTGATTAAGGGATTTTGTAGGTTGATCTTCCAATCAAAATGACTTAAATTTTGCAACAAATGAATGCCTAAGTCATAAGAATTAAGAGACATGTTAAACCTATGTTGCAGAAAATATATAGATTTCTTTAACTCAAAAACTAGATCAAGTTTATTCTCTTCTGTTCTTGCACTACTAGAAAATCTGGCTTTTACGATGCCTTTTCGAAGTCGGTTGATCAAAAACCGTAGTTGAAATAGATACGGTGGTATTTTTGTAAATAAAACAAACAATTCAAACACGGTTCTTTGAGAACCGTAGTTGTTTAATTATTTCAAAATCGGTTGTACCTAGGACCGTCTTCGTTTAATTAATTCAACTACGGTGGTGATGAGACCGTAGTCGATTAACACGCTTGGGCTTTCCAAAGCTGGAGAATGCGCGCTTCAAAAAATAGAAATAACCCCCCTCGAAAACGCAAGAAGCACCGCACCACGAACCAATCCCAGCCTTTCGGTTCCCCCACAAATGAAATAGTTACCACAATCCAGATCTTGCAAAAAAATCCAGATCTTGTAAAAAAAAATGGTAGCGAGCACTCCCACTCGACGCGAAGAGTTCGTGTACATGGCGAAGCTGGCGGAGATGGTGGAGTTCATGGACAAGGTCTCCTCCTCCGTCGAGAGCCGCGGAAACGAGGACCACGTCGCCGTCATCCACGACTACCGCTCCAAGATCGAGGCCGAGCTCTCCAACATCTGCGACGGAATCCTCAAGCTCCTCGACATGCGCCTCGTCCCCTTCGCCGCCTCCAGCGACTCCAAGGTCTTCTACCTCAAGATGAAGGGAGACTACCACAGGTACCCCAACCCCAAATCCCTTCCCCTCCCCTCCCTCGACGTCACCCCTCCTTCGCCTTCTTTGATGCGGAGAATCGTGGCTTCTTGGACTGCTCTACGATAGACTCTGGACTCGCGTGCCATCGGTGCGCTGGAGTAGTGCTCCGTCAACTTCACCAAGTATTTCACCATGTAGATCTGGTCGGAGCCAAGGTTGTCGGGAACGTTCGCGCATCAGAGGGCGTGCTACTTCAACACGGGGTTGGTGGTGATGGATCTGGTGTAGAGGAAGGAAGGGTGCACGAAGAGAGTTGAGCGTTGGATGGAGATTCAGAAGAGTGATATAAGCTTGGTTCTCAGCCGCCGTTTTTTGCTGGTGTTCACGGGACACGTGGCACCCATTGAACACCCGTGGAACCAGCACCGGTGGAGTTGGTAGGCACTGTTGGTGGTGGTGTTGCCGCCCGAACAGATATGGTACAGCTACACTGGGGTGGAGCTCTGTTCCTGCTGTGCTTTACAAGTGCCAAGAAAAAAATGGATGAATGTGAATGTGTGTGTATGTGTATTACATAAGAGAAATATAATATTGACCGGGTGTTTTCACTTTCCATGGAATATATATATATTTTGGGTAGCATTGCTTCGTCTACTAAATTTTAGTTATATTCTTTTGCAGGGTATGTTTGTGCCTGCTATCCAAGGACAAGGCACTGACGAACACCAGCAGAAGTGGTTGCCTCTAGCTTATAGGATGCAAATAATTGGTTGCTATGCCCAAACTGAACTGGGTCATGGGTCATAGGAATGGCTGAATCTGCTGCCCAGTGTTTTTCTGATTTAGGGGATTACGAAAGAGCTGGTATGAACTTCAGCTTTGTCATCTATGGTTATACTTCTATGTCATTTGCTTATAAAGTACTTTACTAGTTTTAGAGTATTTGTTAGGAATTAAGAAATCATTTTATTTTGAAACACTAACAGTGAATTTATCTTACATGTTCATGTTTTGCATTCTTTTGCTGGGTTTACTCAGTCAGAACCTGCATAAAAACTTTAATTAAAAAAGATCAATCATTGGATAAACAAATATAAAAGTTGGAACTCATACGATCTCTGAGATATGGTCCTATGATTAATCCCTTTCTGTAGTTGTTTGTTATATTCAAATAGTCATCTTTATTAAGCTTGACCAATGCACAAGCTTAAAGAAAGTGGATGTATGTGGGTAAGAAAAATGTGACAGGATTAGTGAAAAGATACTTAAAGTGTTACATAGAGGTGCCAAACTGGGACCAGCAGAATGGAGCTCATTTGATATGCACCTTGCATCATTGATTGCATAAGCCACACAGAATTCTACAGGTATAACTATAACTATAAACACTTCCAATTTACACAAAATAAAAAATATAATTTGTTTATTTTGCCTCACACTTTGAATTCTATTATCTATATATGCTTGTCTAATTTATAAACCAGAGCAAATGAAAATTAGATTCTTATGATTTTATTATTGTTATTGATATGCAGTGATGTTTCCCTGGGATGTGGCTATCAGAATTGACAAAGATCAGATATGAGGTAAGGGAGAAGAAGTCTGTGAAGAAGGTAATGTCCCCTTTCTGCTTGAGCTTGGGATGTTGGGGCTTTAGGAATAATATAGAATTTGGTCCCTTCAGCAATTCACCATTTTAGTTCATGAATTTATAAGTAGGAGTCAATTTAGTTCTCGAAATTTGAAAAAAAAATCATTTTTGTCTATCAAATTATCAAACCATGATAATTTAAATAGATGGTTAAAAATAAAACCAATTAAAACAAGGATTAGCTGCTGTTTTGTTTCTTGAAAATATCACATTTTTTGTGAGAATGAGAAATCAGAATAACAAATATAGACCATTACTTTTTAAGGTGTCATGTAACAACTAATTAACTTTTAATCTTTATTTCCTACATACTTGATTTATACATCCATATATTTTACAAATTTAGTAATCTTTTTTTTATTGAAAAAAATTATGACTTTTGAGGAGCTCTTTATGAGAAATATATATACTTAGGCATTACTTATTCTTACTCATGGCAGGTATTGCTTATGTTCCCCTGCCTCATGCTACTCCAATATTGCTTATGTGATTTCTTGATATCAACCATCATTTCAGTTAAAAGGCATTGGCCAGCCATCCAGTTGAATATTGCCTATCAAAACTGGGTAATTCCACTTTATGCAGTTCTTTAATTATAACTTTACACGCAAGTGACCTTAATCTATCAGTTTTTCTTCCCACGTGAAATAATAAAATTTATTTTATTCTGACCTTGATTTGTAAGTGTTTTTTAAGTTTGTCTTTTAAAGTAATTTTAATAATAAAAATCATATTTTTTCCTGTATAATAATTTATAATTGAATAACAGAAAAAAATTATACTGTCAATACATTCTAATTAAATTATTTTAATTATATTGACATGTATAATAAATTAATTTTTGTTACGTAATACCAATGGTCATTTAACAAATGAACATTTTTTCTTATATCATCTTTTCTTATATCATCTTTTCTTAATCTCAAGTTTGTTACTTTCCTATTTTTCCTTGATTAATTTATTGGAGACTGGATTTTATTTTACCCTACGTTTTTTATTTTTCACTCCTTTGAATCATAAATATTCAAGATTTTCATTTGGTTGGTTACTCTTCAATGGCAGCTGCATGAGGTTGGTTTTATTTTTTTATTTTTAATTTTATTTCTGTCCAACTTGGTTACCTGCACCCTTAAGTCCAAATTTAACTCCTACATAGTTGATTTGCCAAAAACAAAAAAATCTAAAAACTACTGAATTTGAAAGACCCTAGTAGAATTGGTAATACCATAACAGTAATATAGTATCAATTCTCTTATTCTCATCAATCGAGTCTTGAAGGGGGTTCTTCAACTTAGCAAAACAAACAATAAGAAAAACAAAAGCCCTAGGTACCCTTGCTATTTTTTTATGTTTTATTTTTTTGTGGGGACAGGGGTATTATTAGCTATGAATGATTAATAGAGAATTAGAGAGTCGGTGTCAGAGGCTATATAAATTGCTGGTCTGCATTGTGTAATCCAATCAAACAAGTATGAAGAACTCATAGTTCATTACTTGCAAAACAAGATCAGTTCACGTCCACTTGCAACTTCCATTATAGCTGAAATTGATCTCTATAAGTATAACCCGTGGGAGCTACCGAGTTTGTCCTTTGCCATGCAGTTCTTGTGTTTACTAAGTCTTGTTTGAGATTATAGTTAAGAAAAATGAATCTGTTTTTTTGTTTTTGCTGTGAAGGTGCAGATAAGTCCTTGTTTGGAGAGGAAGAGTGGTATTTCTTTAGCCTGAGAGACAGGAAGTATCCGAATGGATTGAGGCCAAACAGGGCTGCAGCCTCAGGATACTGGAAGGCAACTGGAACTGACAAGCCAATTCTTTCTTCTTGTGGATCAAAGCGAATAAGTTAGTGGAGTTTGTGTTTCATGCATATTTTAGAATTTTTAAGATATATATTCCAGACACTACCACTGTGGAGTGATGAAACGAGAAGTTGGCAAGTGATAGAAAACAGTATAAAAAAATAGAAGAAACAAGAAACATGTCCTGATAACTTCTCTGGACTGATAAATTTAGAGAAGAAAAATAAAATAAAAAATTATTAAAAAACAAAAAATTTAAATAAATAATCATTATGACTTTTTTTTACACAAATCATTTTGATTTTTATTCTAAAAATTGTGAAGTATTGATAGATTGACTCTTAAAAAATTACAATTTTAAATTTAAATAAAAAATACAAGCGCGTCAGACATCCAGTGGCCTCTTTATTGCCACTAGCTATGACTATGATGCACCGCTTGATGAATACGGTATGAAGCAATCATAAATTGTTCACATGCTTTGGATGATGATAATACACATTTAAATTTTACTTTTGTTTATAAATTGTATGTTTTCCCTATGATTTCTGCAGATTTTCTTTAATCCTGAGATATATAGCAGTGACTTTACTACCCCTTTTCCAGTTGTAATAGAGAAATGCATTCAGTCTGTGTCAATTGACACAAGGAGATCACTATACAAGGTGAAGTACTTTACTGACACGTGTATTAATAATCTCTAAGAGTGCTTTTAAATTTTAGTGAACCATTACTTCTAATCATAAAATTAGGTATCTTCCAAAGCTCAATGTTAAGCTTGAGACATTTTTTGTTGTTGGCCCAGATGGAGTACACTACTGACAGGTTTTCAGTCGAGTCATTTGGCAAAAATAAATGTCCTGGATGTATGATATCTTGAACTTGGAACCCACCTGAACCCTCCTATACCCTTTTCAAATGAAATCAAATTACTTTATCCAAACAAAAGCACACAAAAATGAATGAAATTTAAATAAAGCAATTCAAATTAATTTCATGTATTTTAATTTCCTTGAAATATCATTTTATTTGACACTATGCGGCGTCTCATTCTTGATCAGATCATGACGTCAAGAAAATAAGCCGTTCATTTTGGAATTTTACTTATTTAATTTCCTGTTTTTATTTTGGGCCTCCTACTGAGGTTGCACTTGATTGTTGCAGGGGAGAGCATGGACAATTGAGAGTCGGTGTTAGACGTTTAGCGCGGCAGAGTCCTATGCCTTCATTTGTGATATCATGCCAGAGCATGCATCTCGGCGTAAGTGCTTGCCACTGCAGGCCATTTAAATGACTCGTACAATGTTTTTGGTTTATTATAAGCCAAGGTTTGTAAAAAAAAAATAATTGTATTGTATATGTCTTGTCACTAGCTTATAGTCCACCAATCTGTGATATCAATTATGTTGCAGGATTCAAACATTGGTAATTTGGAGCTTGGTTCAGACTTCCAAAGCAACACCGGTGAAGACAGCCACAACAGTGATTCTCAATTGGAAAATAGTATCTAGTGGGTGGTCCACGAACTTAGTATCTGTAAGTAGGAAATCAAACTGTTAGGCGTCTAAGTTCATTCTAGAAATACTAAGCTAGGATGGTAGCTACCATCCTATAGTTAGCCATAATCTTGTGTATAGTTAGCACTTATCTAGTGCTGCCAGTAAGTATTATAGGAAGGATAAGTAACTAGTAAGCTTTCTAAAGCTTATAGAGACCCTACTTTTAACGTTTTGTCTTTGCCATGTTTTTTAATTTTTATAGAAGCCAGTTGCATTGATTGATATGTATTCTACTCCATTTTAATGGAAAAATGTTAGTTCAACTATTTAATGTGATGATGTCCAATTTTTTTAAACCAAATGTTGTTTGTTGAATCTAAAAATACAAATGGGTGTTTTAGTTTATTGAATTTAATTTAATAATATATATATATATATATATATATATATATATTCTAAAAAATATGAAAAATAAAACAAATCTGCTTATCTACTACAGTTCCAACTACCAAAACGTAGTGGATAAGGAAGTTTAAAATCGCACTATTCAAACACGGTTGTTTATATAACTGTAGTTGAAATG